>ONZH01011174.1:0-61330 GCA_900303285.1 Rhinella marina
CAAAGCCTGGATTTCACCGGAATTCAAATCTCCTCCGGGGAAAGCAGCTAAAGATTAACATTACTTATGTATCCGATTCCTCTTCTCTACTCCTCCTACTCCTCCTCCTCCTCCATGTCGTCTTTGCCTAACGCTGACCAAAAAGACGCCATTTTTTAGAGGTCCAACTGGCACTATTTTACCACAATTTTTCAGGAGGGCCCCCCTACAGGCCCTCTCTTCAAACAATTTTTTCCGGAGGTCCACCTACAGGCCCTCTGTCCAAACAATTTTTCGGGAGGTTCACCTACAGTCCCTCTCTCCAAACAATTTTTCCGGAGGTCCACCTACAGGCCCTCTGTCCAATTTTTCCGGAGGTCCACCTACAGGCCCTCTCTCCAAACAATTTTTCCGGAGGTCCACCTACAGGCCCTCTCTCCAGTTCCAGTTTCCAGTTTTATTTGCGCAAACTGCATAAATTTTTTTTGGGGATAGGTGTGAAAAATAATATTACCTGCGTATCTATATTGCCCAACATTGGGTACGGTAGCAACAAGAAGACCAATCACATGCTGCCCACAGGGTTCCGCAAATTCCTGGTCCACAATGTCAAGGAGCTCAAGGTTCTGTTGATGAGCAACAAGCCCTTCTGTGCAGAAATCGCCCACAACGTCTCCTCAAAGAACCGAAAGACCATTGTGGAGAGAGCGGCACAGCTCACCATCAAAGTGACGAACCCCAATGCCAGACTGCGCAGCGAAAAGAACGAATAAATATCTCTGTGGTTATTTGTGCTAAATAAAAGTTAAATAACCCCCCCCCCAAAAAAAAATTGATCTGTTCCTGTGCCTGATCCACCCAAGTTGAATCTGTCCCATCATGAGAAAGTTCCCCCATGGAGTCCCCACTGTAACTTGCTTCACTTTCAACTACCTCACCCCCGACACCTGTGTCTCGCCATTGTCCACCACCTCCTCAGACAACACTGGTAAATCCCCACTGTCAGCACACGGAGACTGCAAAAGGTCTTGCGAATTGGGACAGAGAATGTTCTGGGGTAGCACATCAGAGAAGGGGTGACTATGGGGTTCCAGGGAGTACGTGACTACATGCAATCTCCATCTAAAAAGTCATACTGAGGCTCACCACCATGCTTTACACTGCAATCTTATTACTGAGGCTCACCACCATGCTTTACGCTGCAATGTTATTGAAAGACAGACAATCAGGGGTTCACCGCCAGGTTGTCAGGCAGCATTTTTAAGTGGGTCACCATTACCGTGTCCCTGAAAATTGCCTTGGGGTCATCCCCAGACTATTGGCCAGATTTAGAAAAAATGGTGCAATTAGGTGCAATTTCCGTGGTGTTTCCATCATTTTCTGAGGTTTCCAGGTTTTCACCCAGCCTTTCCTAGGCAGAGCCCCGGTCCCCTGCAAAAAATGCTCGAGTCTCCCATTGACTTCAATCTGGTTCGTTATTCGAAACGAGCACCCGAGCATCGGGAAAAGTTCGACTCGAATAACGAGCACCCGAGCATTTTAGTGCTCGCTCATCTCTAGTAATGTCGCCTTGACTAGCAGCAGTAAAAATAGCAACGGATGTCAGGTATATAGGATACAGAAATGTTATAATGCACACGCTGCGCAGGTGGTGCTTACGTCAGGCAACCTTGTGCTATTTCTGACCCCCCCCAAAAAAAATATATTGCAGCCAGATATAATAGCCCTTAAAAGGTCTTTTAGGTCTTTTCAACAGAAAATCTAGCCCTGCCGAGCTGACTAAGACTGAGTCGGGTCACCTGTCACTGGGTGCGATATAGCACCCAATGACGTGTTCCCGGACAGCCAATCACTGTAATGCCAGTAGCCAACATGGCTACGACATTACAGTGAATGCCAGCACCTCCTGCACGGTGATTGGCTGTATAGCAGCCAAGAAACGTGTGGGGAGGAGACTCGAGAATGGCGCTCGAGCACAAGCGGTGTTCGGCGTGGTGCCGAGTACCGCCATGCTCGACCGAATACAGTATTCGGCCGAGCATGCTCACTTAACACTACTTTGTGCATTTCTACTGTGCATTTCCTTCTGCTGAGCCATCCATGAAGACTCTTTTGTCACAGGTTTTTATTTGTGTCCTCCAGCCGCTGAGCACTAATCAGTAGTGTTGAGTGAACATGTTCGGCCAAATACACTATTCGGCCGAACATGTCGGTGCTCGGCCGAATACCGCGTGTGCTCGAGCGCCATGCTCGAGTCACCTCCCAGCACGCTAATTAGCCAATTAGCGGGCGGGGAGGTATGGCATTCAGTGTAATGCCAGTAGCCATGTTATTGCACACGGTGACATGTGACCGGCTCAGACCGAGTCAGGGAGAGCTGCTGCAAAGAGGGACAGATAGTGTAGGGAGAGAAGAACGCTAGGCAGGGATAGAAATTGCTCAAGAAAGACCCAAAAGCCCTTTTAAGGGCTATTATATCTTGCACAAAGCAATATCTTTTATTTTTGTGGTGTTTAAAGGTGGTGAAAATAGCACTAGGTGGCCTGCCATTAACGCCAAATGCGCTGCTGCAGCAAGGAGGGACATATGTACACTGTAGGGAGAGAAGCACTGTAGGCAGGGATAGAAATCGATAAAAAAAAGACCCAAAAGCCCTTTTAAGGGCTATTATATCCGGCACAAAGCAATATTTTATTATTTTTGGGGTGTTTAAAGGTGGTGAAAATAGCACTAGGTGGCCTGCCATTAATGCCACATGTGCTGCTGCTGCTGCTGCTGCTGCATGCTGTAGGATACTCTCTGTATACTATATACCAGACATACTTTGCTATAATTTCTGCTGTTAAGCCTGCAGTACTTCTTTTGCCTCTTGCTGTATAACATTTGCGCAAGGAGGGACTTGTGTAGGGATAGACTTTCTATAGGCAGGGTTAGTATCATTGTTCAAAAGACACAAAAGTCCATTGTTAAATCCGTTTGAATTTTTATTTTTTTTGTGGCAAAAAGAACCCAAGTGTGCCCTGTCAGGAACACCAGGTGCACAGCGTATTAGAACCGTTCAAAAGTCTATACAGCTGACACCAGTTGTTACATTTAATACCGTTAATTTAGATCCTCATTTGCGTCTGCAGTTTAATTTAAGCAAGTGGGAAATTAAACTATAGGGATAGGATTTGGGTAGGTAGAAAGATTGTTTCTGTTCCAAAAATACCAAAGTCCATTGTGAAATACGTCTGAAATACGTTTTTGGGTGGCAAAAGAAAATCTAAGTGTGCCCTGTCAGTAACGCTAGGTGCACAGCGTATTACAACCATTCAAAAGTCTATGTAGCTGACATCTGTATTTAATAGCATTAATTTAGGCCGCAGTGTAAGGCGCGTGCATCGACGTCGTGCACGCGGTCGCTTGCCCTCCCGGGCTGCGGGTGTTGGTGAAGGGGCGAATCTCAGTGCGTTATCCTTGCGCCCACAGTCTTACTGCAGGGAACAAGGTCCGGCACAGGAAGTGGTCATGCGCCTGCTCCTTGAGACCTCTGGTGATGTCACTTCCGCCTGGCATTCACAGGAAGTATGTCAGGCACCACGCCCTGCCCTTGAGACCTCTGGTGATGTCACTTCCACCAGGCGTTCACAGGAAATATGTCAGTAACCACGCCTCTGCCAATTAGCTCATTGCTATTTAAACCCTGAGCTTCTTCTGGGCAGGGCCTTGTTGTTCATGTGCGACTGCTATATGGTCCGGTCCATTTGCTATCTGACACTGAATGGTGTATAGTGTTTTTGAGTGCTTTCTTGCACTGGTGCGTGGTCCCACATACCTGCTTCACTGTCTGTCTTTTCGTGTGGTGTGTATCACTCTGAGTGTTTGAAGGCCACGCTTGCGGCCGTGCCGTAGCCCCCTCCTGGAGCACGGGTTCACGGTGGGCGTCGCCTGTCTGGAGGTCTGTGTAGCCAAAGTTCTGGCTCCAGTCCTAAGCGCAGTTGCGCAGAACGTGTTGGTGTGAACTGTTACTTATTATTTGTGCTTTGCCTTCTGTATTATTTTGCCCTTCGGAAGCGGTCGTTATTGTCCGGCTGCCCAGGGTTGGGTCCAGTGATCCCCAGTGACTCTGCCAAGTGGCAGAGTCACTTAATTATTTTATTTGTGCCTCAGTGGCCTAACACGCAGTTCCTCATTTACTGCTGCAGTTTAATTTGCCCAAGGAGGGAATTAAACTATAGGGATAGGATTTGGGTAGGTAGAAAGATTGTTTCTGTTCCAAATAGACCACAGTCGATTGTGAAATACATCTGCTTTTTTTTTTGTGTGTGGCAAAAAAAACCCCAAATGTGCCCTGTCAGTAACGCTAGGTGCACAGTGTATTACAACCATTCAAAAGTCTAGGTAGCTGACATCCGTATTTAATACCGTTAATTTAGGCCGAAGTCCTCATTTGCTGCTGCAGTTTAATTTGCCCAAGGAGGGAATTAAACTATAGGGATAGGATTTGGGTAGGTAGAAAGATTGTTTCTGTTCCAAAAAGACCAAAGTCCATTGTGAAATAGGTCTGCTTTTTTTTTTTTTTGGGGTGGCAAAAAAAATCTAAGTGTGCCCTGTCAGTTACGCTAGGTTCACAGCGTATTACAACCATTCAAAAGTCTATGTAGCTGACATCCATATTTAATACCGTTAATTTAGGCCGCAGTTCCTCATTTACTGCTGCAGTTTAATTTGCCCAAAGAGGGAATTAAACTATAGGGATAGGATTTGGGTAGGTAGAAAGATTGTTTCTGTCATTAACGCTAGGTGCACAGCATATTACAACCGTTCAAAAGTCTATGTAGCTGACATCCGTTGTTACATTTAATACCGATAATTTAGGCCGCAGTTCCTCATGTGCTGCTGCTCTATTACGATAGCGCATTCAGAATATTGGACATTTGTTTAAACTTTTCTGATGATACAGTTAATAAAAATCTGCAGTACTGTAGTTGTGACCAAGTTGCATATATACTATACAATATGCGAAAGGCGAGCACTAAGGGACAGGAACGTGGGCATGCTGCTGATGGTGAACGCAGAGGCCATGGCTCTGGGTGCGGTGAAACTGTGCCTGCTGGCAGAGCCCAAGAAACAAAGTCATCCAAAACTCCTAGCTTCATGTCACAGTTTGCAGAGTGGCGCAAGACACAACTCTCTCAGCCACACCAGTGTGAGAAGGTAGTCGGTTGGATTTCAGCTGATAATGCTTCCAGTCAGTTCAGCACCACCCCCTCTTCCACAAAGTCCAGTCTCAGTAGCCAAGAGTCTGGGCAACCGTATCCTCACCCTGATCCTCCTTCCTCCCACCATGCAGAGTCTGGGCAAAGAAGAGATCCCACATTGGGATATTCCAAGGAGCTTTTTTTATCACCGTCCCTTGCCTTGGGCCTCTCGCCAAGGCTGTTTTAAGTGAGACATGAGGAGATATTGTGCCCTGATTCCCAACCTATTGAGCAAACACAGTCTGAAGAAGATGACAGTGGGGAACGACAAGTATTTTCTCCCGAGGTGGATGATGATGAGACACAATTGCCAATAAGTCAAGGGCAATTAGTGTCTCAAGAGGTTGTGAATGAGGATGAGACGCAGTTAAGTCACGCTCTTGTTAGTTCACCATGTCAGGAGGAGGAGCAGAGTGAGGATGTGGAAGAGGAGGTGGTGGACGATTAAATAGCTGACCCAACCTGGGAAGGTGGCAAGCCGAGCGAGGACAGCATTACAGAGGAAGAGGGATCCGCAGCACCGCAACAGGCTGGAAGAGACAGTGGGGTGGCAAAAAGGAGGAGGCACGCTATGCCAACCAGGCCCGCAACTGTTCCCCGGAGCAACCCCTTGCGGCCAGCTCCCTTGCCAAGGGTTAGGTGTTCCGCAGTCTGGCGTTTTTTTGAGGAAAGTGCTGATGATAAACGTATTGTAATTTGGAACCTGTGCCGTACCAAGATGAGCAGGGGCGTAAACACCAGCAACCTGACCACCACTAGCATGATCCGACACATGTCAGCAAAGCACCCTAAAAGGTGGGCTGAATGCCTGGGTCCACGATCTGTGTCTGCAGGTCACACCACTGCCTCCTGTTCCCCTCTGTTATGTGCTGTCCAAGACGCAAGCCCAGATGCCTCCTGCCCTGCACCTGGACCTTCGCAGGAAACAAAAGCCAGCACGTCCACTTCAATGTCCAAGCGCAGCGTTCAAATGTCCTTACCGCAGGCATTTGAACGCAAGCGCAAATACCCTGCCACCCACCCACAGACCATAGCTCTAAACACGCAATTTTCCAAGTTGCTGGCCCTGGAAATGTTGCTGTTTAGGCTAGTGGACACCGAGGCCTTTAGCAGCCTGATGGTGGCAGCTGTCCTTCGTTATGCAGTCCCCAGCCGCCACTATTTTTCCCGGTGTGCCATCCCTGCCTTACACCAGCATGTGTCCAGAAACATAACCCTTGCACTGACCAACGCAGTTACTGGCAAGGTCCACTTAAAAACTGACACATGAACAAGCGCTTGTGGCCAGGGACGCTGCATTTCCCTGACGGCACTCTGGGTGAACGTTGTGGAGGTTGGGAGCGAGTTGTACCCTGGGATGGCCCAGGTGCTACCCACGCCGAGGATTGTGGGCCCTACTTCTGTCCGGATTTCCACTGCCACCTTCAGTAGCGGCTGCAACCCCTCCTTTTTTTCCTCCACCTCCTAATCCACTTCTTCCCATGCAGAAATGCCATCTTGCAGCACCACTCAGACTTCTTTCAGTAGATGGAAGCAGTGTAGCACAGCAGTCGGTAAGCGGCAACAGGCCGTGCTGAAGCTTATTTGCCTGGGTGACAAACAGCACACCGCCGCAGAGCTGTGGCATGGCATAAGGGAACAGGCAGAGCTGTGGCTCTCGCCAGTCAACCTACTGCCAGGCATGGTTGTATCTGATAACGGCCACAACTTGGTAGCGGCTTTGGAGCTGGCCAACCTCCCACACATACCATGCCTGGCCCATGTATTCAACTTAGTGGTTCAGCAGTTTCTGAAATCCTACCCCAATTTGCCTCAGCTACTGGTGAAGGTGCGTCGCCTGTGTGCCCATTTCCGCACCGACAGCTTCAGCGGCCTGGCAACCCTGGAGCAGCGCTAGCGGTTGCCGGCTCACCGACTGCTGTGCGACCTGAGCATGCGATGGAATTCCACCTTACACATGTTAAACAGGCTTTGTGAACAGCAGAGAGCAGTAGTAGAATACCAGCTGCAACACGGTCGGTGCCTTTCTTGTCAGCTTCTGCTCTTCAGAAGCAACGAGTGGGCATTGATGTCTGACCTCTGTGAGGTGTTACGCAACTTTGATGAATCTACACAGATGGTGAGCGGCAATAATGCCATTATCAGTGTAACCATCCCACTTCTGTGTCTACTAAAAAGCTTGCTGCTCACAATAAAGGCCAATGCTCTGCATGTGGAAGAGGTGGAAATGGGGAAAGACCCTACACAGGGTGATAGCCAGACCACCCTCGATTCGTCTTCTAAGACCCAATTGGAGGAGGAGGAGCAGGAGACTGTTGCCACCGCTACACAGGGTAGCCATACCACGTTTACACCATCACTTCGGTGTGGATGGGCTGAAGAGGAGGAAGAGGACGAGGAGGATATTCAGAGTCATGCTCCTGGTGGGGAGAGCGAAGCCTTGTCTGTTGGGACTCCTGCCTTTCCCGTGACCCTCATGTTATACACATTTTAGCCAACACCAACTACTGGTTGTTCACCCTTCTCGACCCCTGCTACAAAGAGAACTTCTCATCTCTTATTCCTATGGTGGAGAGGACTAGCAAAATGATGCAATACCAGAAGGCCCTTGTTGAAAAATTGCTCCAAAAATTTCCAGCTGACAACGCTGGCAGCAGAGTAAGTAGTTCCTTAGCCACCCGAGGAGGGGAGACGAGGGGAACACACAGCAGTTCCAACAAAGGCAGGGCGACACTCTCCAAGGCCTGGGACAGTTTTATGACACCCCGCCAGAACCCTCACCCTGATCAGCGGCCTAGTGTGACAAGGAGGGAAAAGTTTTGGAAGATGGTAAAGGAGTACATAGCTGACCGTGTCAACGTCCTCAGCGATCCCTCTGTGTTGTATAATTATTGGGAGTCTAAGCTGGACACGTGGCACGAACTGGCGCTCTACACCTTGGAGGTGCTGGCCTACCCTCAGCTCTCCTACATGTCACTTCTAATGTTTCAGACGTTCAGCTAAGCGGCATGTCAAAAATCATTTTTAACACGCTCAGTAATGCTACATGTCACTTCTAATGTTTCAGACATTCAGCTAAGCGGCATGTGTCCCTTTTTTTTTTTTCGGTCAGCTCGGCAGCAGAGTGTCACTCTTAAATTTTTTTTTCGGTCTGCGCAACAGCAGCATGTCACCCCTATTGTTTTTGAGCGTCAGCAGCAGGCCATCAATGATAATTTTTCATGGGTGTGTCTGATGCCCTCCTTTATGTGTAATAAAGGGTGTATTGGAGTGCCTGATCCTTGTACTTTTTGGCAGCCCTTTCCCTTAGTGCATAGGCTTTATGAGTGTCGGAGTCCTACAATTATACCACAATGTGAATGAGGCCCTCCTTTATATGATATACCGGTTGTATTGGAGTGCCTCATCCGTGTAATTTTTGGCAGCACTTGCGCTTAACATACAAGTAAATCTATGTTTCCCAACAATATTTCCTGTAAAATCGATGTCATCTTGGGTTTTTGGGGGGTATTCCGGAAAAGTGGCGTAATAGTCGGACATCATCTTTAATAGCAGCGACTTCGGTGTCCAAGATGCATCCAGACATCCTCCCCATGCTGTTCCATAACCATTTCTGTGGTGTTTCCACCACTTTCTGACGTTTCCCTATGGACCAGACACCCTCCCCTCATCCGAGAAGGGGGTGCCTGGTCTTCTCCCATTATACTCGGGTGCTCGGCAGAGCACTCGAGCACCACCTAGTGTTCGTCCAGAGCACCCGAGCATCGGGGTGCTCGATCATCACTACTAATCGGTACTAATCTTTTCTGTGTTCACTTTTTGGTAAATTTAAAAGGGTTAGCCCATGAGTAATACAAAAAAATTAAAATCAGATATCATGGCAGTCTGTTTCTAACAAACTTAGAACCAGTCTAGTATCTCGCATAGATCCAGAGATCTGCACATTCATTGCTGCAATTTCTCTGCTAGCTGTATTCCAAGCTGGTAGCTCAGGGGGCGTGCACTTTCTCAGCGGGCGTGTCTTTCTGCTGCAGCTGGCAGCAGTTAGAGATGGAACTGAGCCGATATGTCAATCTCAGCGAGCTGGACAGAGAATTTAGAAAAAGGGCAGACCACAGGTGGCACTATACAGATAGATTTCAGTGAATAACTCAGGGGCTATGCTAAATATTTAATTACATGTAATAAGAAAAGTATTCAGATCCAAGTGCTGACTTGAAGAATGTAGAATATTTTTCGTAGAACAACTCCTTTAAGGTACTGAGTTCAGATTTTTTACTGCAATACATTTTTATACTAGAAGTTTTTGTCTACACAAAACATTTGCCTGTGTGTCCTGCACAGCTCAGCACTGATCAGTGACATGCATTTCTGATCGTATCTGTGCAGGGTTTTTAGGCTTAGGCTACTTTCACACTAGGGTTTTTAAATTCCGGTACTGAGTTCCGTCATAGGGGCTCAATACCGGAAAAAAACGCTTCAGTTTTGTCCCCATTCATTGTCAATGGGGACAAAACTGAACTGAAGACAACGGAATGCTCCTGAAAGCATTCCGTTCCGTCTTCAGACCGGAGAACAAACCGCAGCATACTGCGGTTTGCTCTCCGGTCCAGGCATCCGCACCAAGACGGATCCGGAATGACCCCCAATGCAAGTCAATGGGGACGGATCCGTTTGGTGTGACACACCGGTAATCCGGATCTGTCCTCCATTGACTTGCAATGGGGGGTCATTCCGGATCCGGCTACAGAGATACATACAGACAGACATACAGACATACATACATACACACATACACATACATACTTACATACTCCAGCCAGGGACGCCGGCAGCATGTCTTCACGCGCCTCCTGCGCGCAGCTATGACATTTCCCCACTGCGCCCAGCAGAGGGCGCTGTGGGGATCGTCATCACTGCGCGCAGGAGGCGCGTGAAGACATGCTGCCGGCGTCCCTGGCTGGAGTATGTAAGTATGTATGTGTTTGTGTGTATGTGTGTGTATGTATGTATGTTCTCTGTGTCTGTGTCAACATGTGTGGGGCCGGAGCGCTGCCCCAGGTGCCGGATCCGTGCTGCCGCTAGTGTGAAAGTAGCCTTACTTGTGCAAAAATATTTTAACTTTTTTTTTTTTGCATGTTTATACCACTGGCTCCAGTTTTGAAAAGTGGATATGGTTATCTATGGTAATTAGATTTCTTGCAACTTTTTTTTTAAGTCACAAAAAGACACAAACTAACTCCAGTAAGGGATGTCGTAGAAAATCTGGACAAAGTGTTGAAGGACCAAATTTAACATACAACCTACAATGTTTCATAAATTTAGCATAAAGCATGTCAAGAAAAACTCAAGCAAAACTGACTTCAAATATTACTCCCAAGACAAATTCCCAACTATGTGCTGTTGATTAAGGTATGCAATGTATAGAGTATCATTTCTAATATAGTATAAAACATACACAATAGATTTATACCCTTGATTGTATTAGGTAAAATAGCAGCGGTACCTAAACATAACACAAAGCAGCATTTCCTTCTAAAAAGCCACTTGCAATTGCACGAGAGGCAGAGGTGTAAACCAGTTCTATAAAACAAGAACATGGTGGTGTAATGAGCCACAACTTAACACAAAGTTGCCTGGAAGGTCTTAATTGTGTCATTTGCATCCTATTGCCCATTCCAGTTTCTGACATCTGTGTCTATTGAATGCTTGAGTAGAAACCTCATTGACAATAACACTACAGCAACCATTGTTTGGTCATTTTCTGTTAAGGAAATTAACATAGCAGTGTAGCATTGAAAGGAATTGGTGATTTGAGTTGCACTAAATGGTTACTGCCATGTTAATTTATGCTTTAATGTGAACATTGTGCTATAGCTACAGATCTTGGGCACAGTTGTGTTTGTAAAAGGAAAATGGAGTCCTACAGCTGGCCAAAAAAAAAAAAAAAAACTAACGATTAACCGTATACGGGGTCCTAGTGAGTTTTTATAGCTTAGGACTGCATGTGATATACTGTAGTAAACCATTTCAAAAGGGTTCAAGCAATTGTATTGTTTTTACATAATAAAGAAACGGGGGTGGAAGAGTATTGATTTATCAATCTCTGCAAGCCAGAATTCTGGCTTCAAAAATTCACAAGTCGGGGTCTTGGTTGTCACTTGCACAAATATGTTGCAAATTTTTGAGGACTAAGCCTTCCAGTGCCACCTACATATGTGGGGTGATAATTTGGTCCAAATTTCAGAGTAGATCACTTTTATGTCACATTTATGAAGTGCAACCGCACCAAATTTATTATTACTGAGCTCAATCACAAATTTGGCACAGGTAGATATAGCAACTAAAGTCTAAAAACTAATCTCCAATACACTTACAATGACAAATTACATTAACTGGGAAACAAACAGGACACTTACATGGAATTAGTAGAAAATTTACATGGTGACCCCTGTTTCATCTTTTCAGCTGCAGATCCATCCATTCCTGGTTCCTCTTCTGTTATTCCAGATGACTGCACCATTTTTCAGATTACTTGATGCATGCTGTGAATCTGGTTGTCAAAGATAGAAGGGGCTTGAAGTACTGATATATGCATCAGGTAGTCCAAGAAGCAGTGCAGTCATCTTGGATGACAGAAGAGGAACCAGCAATTGATGGATCTGGATCTGCAAAGATGAAAATGAGGTCACCATGTAAATTTTTAATTAATTCCCCATTTAATGTAATTTTTTTTTCTTCAATTGCAGGTTCGCTTCAAGGAACAGAGTGGGAAAGAGTAAGGTGCTTTAAATAGTACTTTAGTAAAACGTTTACCAAGTACTTTAGTTTAAATAGTACTTGACATGCTTAAAGGGGTTGTCCCACAAAAAATATTCTACAGTTTTCAAACCATCACCTGGATCTGAATACTTTTGTAATTGCATGTAATTAAACATTTTGTATAGCCACTGAGTTATTCAAAAAAATGTATCTCTACAGCACCACCCACTGTTTTTTTTCTTATTTCTTTGACCTGCTCACTCAGAAGGTTGCACTCTTTCAACTGCCTCCTGAGCTGTGATAGGGAAATCATGGACATGCCTCCTGAGCTGCAGCAGAAAAGACCCCCCCTTGAGCTTTCAGCTTGATGTAAATCTAGCAGAGCAATGAATGGAGAGATCTCCGGATCCATGTGAGGTACAGGGCTGGTTCTAACTTTGTTAGAAAGACATTGTCATGTGCTATAGATGTCTGATTTTCATTTTTTACATTAGTCATGGGAGAATCCCTTTAAGGTACTTTAAATAGGACAGAATTATACTATAAAAATGCACTATACATTAAAACTGTGTAATACAGGCTTAGCTTCAGTGCCTAAATGCTAAGTAGAACAACCTTATTATCAATACATGAGCCATAATTGTGTTTGCTAAATTCTGTTGAGGAGTGGATTTGAATATTAAAGGCCTTTAAAATTCATGACCTATCCTTAGGATAGGGCATCAATATTAGATTGTGGGGTCCGGCTCTCAGCACCCCTACTGAAGAGCTGTTTGAAGGGGCTGAGGTTTTCAAGTGAGCTCTGCAGCTTCTTTATTATTTACACTGTAAGGTTATGCATATGGGAAGGAATAATGCAAGTCACCAGTACATACTAAATGGTAAAATATTGGGTAACTCTGACATGGAAAAGGACCTAGGAATTTTAGTGAACAGCAAACTAAGCTGCAGAAACCAGTGTCAGACAGCTGCTGCCAAGGCCAATAAGATAATGGGTTGCATCAAAAGAGGCATAGATGCCCGTGATGAGAACATAGTCCTGCCACTTTACAAATCATTAGTCAGACCACATATGGAGTACTGTGTACAGTTCTGGTCTCCTGTGAACAAGGCAGACATAGCAGAGCTGGAGAGGGTTCAGAGGAGGGCAACTAAAGTAATAACTGGAATGGGTGGACTACAGTACCCAGAAAGATTATCAAAATTAGGGTTATTCACTTTAGAAAAAAGACGACTGAGGGGAGATCTAATAACTATGTATAAATATATCAGAGGTCAGTACAGAGATCTCTCCCATCATCTATTTATCCCAAGGACTGTGACTGTGACGAGGGGACATCCTCTGCGTCTGGAGGAAAGAAGGTTTGTACATAAACATAGAAGAGGATTCTTTACGGTAAGAGCAGTGAGACTATGGAACTCTCTGCCTGAGGAGGTGGTGATGGTAAGTTCACTAAGAGAGTTCAAGAAGGGCCTGGATGTATTTCTGGAGGGTAATAATATTACAGGTTATAGTTACTAGAGATGGGTCGTTGATCCAGGGAGTTATTCTGATTGCCTGACTGGAGTCGGGAAGGAATTTTTCCCCCTAAAGTGAGGAAAATTGGCTTCTACCTCACAGGGTTTTTTTTGCCTTCCCCTGGATCAACTTGTAGGAAAACAGGCTGAACTGGATGGACAGATGTCTTTTTTCGGCCTTACAAACTATGTTACTATGTTACACTGGCCCAGATGTTTGTTAATATACTGCAGAACACCATACTTTTGGTCGCAGAGGTGCAATGTATTACAGCTTTGTCATATTCAAATGGCCATTTGGCTTACAAGTGAACTTGTCAATGTGGAGGCTTAGCTGATCTATATACAATTTTAAGCATAACAAGGATACAATGGTTTACTAGAGATTCTACCCATGTGTACTATAGTTCAAAAATGTCACTGTGTAAATCATTTTCTTCTGAATGTAGAGGAGCAGATGGGACAAACAGGTCTTTTGTCGAGATGCTAATCAGGAAGGACTTCTGTTAAAGCCAGAGCCTTCACTGGTCCAATCCATTCTAATGATATCTGAACATTTTGACACAACACCTGACAAGCTAAATTGACTTGTTTAAGCAATTCTAATAGGAATGATCTATTTAATTCACTTTAGAATTCTCATTGTTTGATTACAGCTTAGAAAGTCAGCCATGCATTAACAACAGCTGCAGAAATAAAAAGCTACATAGTGGAAAAGCAAAAAGCAGTTCCAATGACGTAAGGAAAAACAAATTTAGACACCTATGATGAACCACTTAATTACCAAATCCATTTTGGGGCTTATGACTGCAGGAATTTTCATTCTTTTTCTTGTTTTCATGGTCATTCTTCTTTTTTCTGTTGATGCAGTAGTATGAGGGCTTGTGTATTTGCAGAATGATTTGCATTTTTTAATGGCACCATTTTAGGGTACATACAACTTACTGATTAACTTTATTATACTTTGGTTGGAGGAACCGGAAAAAAAAAATTGCTTTTATTTCTTTTTTCATTTGTTACTATGCATTTTTAACACTAGAATACAAGTATACAAGTTATTACTATTACAGCAATACCATATATGCTTAAGTTTTTTATTGCATATTTGCTAAAGAAAAACACTTTATGGAATATTGACAAAAAATAGTTACCCCATTATTTGTCTTTGCAGTAATTAGCATAATGACTAGTAGTGTTAAGCAAAGTGAAGCATCCGAAGTGGAATTCGGTCCAATATTTTGTGAAATTCAAACAAGTCAAATTTCCTTGCACTTCATGATAACAAATCACTTTTCCTAAAAATGGCAGCTGGAGTTGTCTTACAAAGAACAAAAAAAAAACACTTACCTCATCCACTCCCTCACACAGAGGCAGTCTGCTCCTCTATTCATTGAAAAAAACCCGCTGAAGGACTTGCACTGAGTGTGATGATGTTACTGTGCACATTGTGATGATGACGTCATCACGCTCAGTGCAGGTCCTTTGACAGGCCTTTTCAAGCACGAGCAAATGGATGTGATGTTTTGTTTTTTTTTTCTTTTACAAACTCAAAATACCACATTACACTATAGCATACCGTTTTTAACGGCTGTTACACAGTTGCACTTCTGTCTAAGCAGCCGCTAAAAAGGGTTCCATTGATTGATAGGCTGACTGGGGTTTTACCAAGGCAATTCTTGACTAATTCGTAACTAATCAAATTTCTTGTCAAAATACAGCACTGGGAACTGAGGTTCAAATCCGACCAGTGACGACAAATTGGTTTCCTGTTACCTTGGCCCTAGAGAATCAGATCACTTCTCAGTCACTCTTAGGAAAATCAGTAAAATATAAGCAACAAGAAATAAATAAAACCTCCAACTTGCCTATAAGCTGCATTATAATGTGGAAAAGTAGGTAGGGAGGAAGGAAAAGTAGTTAGAGAGGGAGGGTAAGAAGGAAGGCAGAAAGGAATAAAGAGAAAGAGAATTGGAAGGAAGAAAATGAGGGGAGTCTGGAAGAAGATATGATGAATATCAGCTTATGTTGTTAATTTAGTCACAATCAGCCATCTACTAATGATTATATTCAATAGATTATAGCTTGGGGGATTCCTTATATGTCACGGGGAGCCGGTGGCGCGCTTCTTCTGTGCAGCGCCGTCAGACTCCCACTGTTGTTAAGGAGGGATGACGAGATGTGCGTCCTCATCTCTATGACAACAGGGGCGGGGAGGACCCGGCGCGCATTTAGTCTCAGTGCGGCTGGCGTCCTCCCCATCCCCTTGACGACCGGCAGGAGGAGCTTCTGAGCGCTGGCAGGAGGACCAGTGCTCAGCTATGAATATGTGTGCTATAGGACACGTGAAGCTGGCCACGTCACGTGACCTACCTCTGAGTACTGGCAGGGAAGCCAGCACTTCCTGTTTCAGTTTTGGAATTAGGTCTTGTGACGATGCCCCGTCACATGACCTACTTGGAGCCCTATTTAAACAGGCAGCCTGCCAGCCACAGGTTGCCTGTGGTTAGTCTACCTACCAGTGCTTGTGATTGTGATCCTCTGTGACTTCAGTACTTGACTCCGGCTTGTGTTTTTCGACTACTTCCCAGTCTCATCCCTTGGTACTTCGCTCCTTGTCGGTTTTGACTCAGTTCGTTTATTAGACCTCCTGCTACTGCTCGCCACCCTGGTTTTGACATTACTTCCTGGTTTGACTTCGGCTTGCTGACTATCTGTTATTGTGTCTGTTCTGTCTTTGTTTATTGTTTTCTCCTCGTTGTTCCCCCTCTCTGTACGCCCCAGCATGTACCTAGGCTAGGGAACGTCGACTATTTGTACGCCGTTGCCTAGGACGGGCCGTGCAAGTAGGCAGGGTCAAAGGTTGGGGTTAAGCTCAGGGCTGCACATACACCTGTACTAGTGACAGAACGTGACATTATGTTTGCTGTCAGATGATACGACGAACATGCATGTTGCATTTTATTGTATTGTACATTTTTTATTGTATTGTATTGCACATTTAGAAACATAATTTGCATTGACTGCCTCTTATTCATCTATTTTATTTTTCAAAAGCATACATTTATTTTATTCTTCACAAAAAGCATATACTTTACTAATTATTTTATTCTTAAAGACTTTGAATTACTACATTCCTAACAATTAATGTGATTAGGTTAGATTTGTGTCTAAGAATTCAGTACGTAAAGAAAGATTTCTGAATATCGAAAATTACTACACAGTGGTTAGTCTACCTACCAGTGCTTGTGATTGTGATCCTCTGTGACTTCAGTACTTGACTCCGGCTTTGTGTTGTGTTTGAGCGTTCGCGTGTTTGACTTTAAGTGTGTGGTTGAATTAAGTGTGTGACTTTAGATTGCGTGACTTCAGATTCAGGAACTTTAAAAGGGACTACAGTAAGTCTTTCCATATCATTGTATTGTATTTTTTCGCTTTTGCTTGTGTAATCCCCATTAGAATGGCTTCCATCATTGACATCGCAGTCCAGTGCACATCTTGTCTGATGTATGCAGTCCTGGAAAAGCCGTTTAAGGGTGCATATATTTGTTCAAAATGTGAGCAAATTGTCCGCTTGGAATCGCACATCGTGTATCTAAGTGGGCGAATTTCAACGCTGAGAAGCACTGACAATTTGAAAAAGAGTTTGCTGCTCAGTGAGAAAGCTCTCTATGGGGTAGATGTGGGGGAGGGTGGTAGTGAGGAGGCCCAGGAAAGTGAGGAAGCTAGCTGGGTAACAGTTAGAAAGCGGGTTAGAGGGAAAAGTGCCAGGGAGGCTAGCCCTGATCTGACACACCCCAACAAGTTTGCAAGTTTGGCAGATGAGGGGGATGTTACTTCAGGGAGAGCACTGCTGCAGCCGGACACTTCCTCTGCCAGTCAGGGGAATGTCAGCTCCAGTAAGCAGGGGGCCAGGAGAGCAGGGCAGGCCAGACAGGTGCTGTTAGTGGGCGACTCCATTATTAGGGGTACAGAGAGGGCAATCTGTCACAAAGACCGGGATCGTCGGATGGTGTGCTGCCTTCCAGGCGCTCGAGTTCGGCACATCGTGGATCGGGTTGACAGATTACTGGGAGGGGCTGGAGAAGATCCAGCAGTCATGGTCCATATCGGTACCAATGACAAAGTTAGAGGTAGGGGGATTGTCCTTAAAAATGATTTTAGGGATCTAGGGCATAAGCTTAGGGCAAGGACCTCCAAGGTAGTGTTTTCCGAAATACTGCCTGTACCATGAGCCACACAAGAAAGGCAGCGGGAGATTAGGGAGGTAAACAAGTGGCTCAAGAACTGGTGTAGGAAGGAGGGGTTTGGGTTCCTGGAGAACTGGGCCGACTTCTCTGTCGGCTACAGGCTCTACCGTAGGGATGGGCTGCACCTCAATGGGGAAGGGGCAGCTGTTTTGGGGGAGAAGATGGCTAGAAGGCTGGAGGAGTGTTTAAACTAGGGACTGGGGGGAGGGTAACTACATTATAGGAGGGGAAGATAGTGCAGATAGAGACCTGGGGCAAGGTAATGGAACTGGGGGAGGAATGGAAGGAGGAACTAGAACAGATCAGAAGGAAAAGTGTAGGGGAAAAAATATACATCAACCTCTTAACTGTATGTACACTAATGCCAGAAGCCTAGCTAATAAAACTGGTGAACTGGAATTAGTGATGTGTGAGGAGGACTATGACATAGTGGGAGTAACTGAGACATGGCTGGATGGTAGCTATGACTGGGCAGTTAATGTACAGGGTTACAATCTTTTTAGAAAGGATTGTCAAAACCGGAGAGGGGGAGGGGTCTGCCTTTATGTAAAGTCATGCCTAAAGCCCACACTCCGGGAAGATATAAGTGAGGGACATAAAGATGTGGAGTCACTGTGGGTAGAAATAAATGGAGCCAAAAACAATAATAAAATACTAATAGGGGTTTATTATAAACCACCCAATATATCAGAGACCACAGAAAATCTACTTCTAAATGAAATAGACGAGGCAGCAAATCATAATGAGGTCGTTATTATGGGGGACTTTAACTACCCAGATATAGACTGGGAAACTGAAACCTGTACATCTCATAAAGGAAACAGGTTCTTGGAAATAACCAAAGACAATTACCTTTCCCAACTGGTTCAGGACCCCACTAGAGGGACGGCCATACTGGACTTAGTATTAATCAATAGACCTGACAGAACAACAGGTGTGCAGGTTGGGGGACACTTGGGAAACAGTGACCATAACATAATAACCTTCCAATTGTCATTCAAAAGAGCGTTTCTTCAGGGAGGAACAAAAATACCAAACTTCAAAAAAGCTAAATTTAGCCAACTAAGAGAGGCCATAGGCCTAACTAACTGGGACAAAGTCCTCAAAAATAAAAATACAGCCACAAAATGGGATATTTTTAAAAGCATCCTAATATATAATTGTGAGAAGTACATACCATATAGGAATAAAATAATAAGAAACAAGAAAAAAACAATGTGGATAAATAGAACTGTAAAGAAAGCAATAAATGACAAAAGGAAAGCATTTAAATCACTAAAACAGAAGGGGAGTGAGGAAACATTGAAAAACTATAAGGAAAAAAATAGAATATGTAAAAGACACATAAAAACAGCCAAACTAGAGACAGAGAGATTAATCGCCAAAGAGAGTAAAACTAACCCTAAAATGTTCTTCAATTATATAAATACTAAAAAGTATAAACCTGAAGGTGTCAGCCCCTTACAGAGTAATGAGGGTGGAGTAGCAGAGAGCGATGAGGAGAAAGCGAAGCTACTAAATAACTTTTTCTCCACTGTATTCACTGAGGAAAATAAAATGTCAGATGAAATGCAGAGTATAAAAGTAAATTCCCCTTTAAAAGTGTCCTCTCTGACCCAGGAAGAGGTGCAGCAACGTCTTAAAAATATTAAAATAGACAAATCACCAGGACCGGATGGCATACACCCCCGTATCCTAAGAGAATTAAGTAATGTAATCGACAGACCCTTATTTCTGATATTTAAGGACTCTATACTGACGGGGAGTGTTCCACAGGATTGGCGCATAGCAAATGTGGTGCCAATATTCAAAAAGGGTCCAAAAACAGAGCCTGGAAACTATAGGCCGGTAAGTTTAACTTCTGTTGTGGGTAAACTGTTTGAAGGTTTTCTGAGAGATGCTATCTTGGAGTACCTCAATGAAAATAAGCAAATAACTCCATATCAGCATGGCTTCATGAGGGATTGGTCATGTCAAACCAATTTAATCAGTTTCTATGAGGAGGTAAGTTCTAGACTTGACCGCGGCGACTCAATGGATGTCGTATATTTGGACTTCTCTAAAGCGTTTGACACGGTACCACATAAAAGGTTAGTATACAAAATGAGAATGCTTGGCCTGGGAGAAAATGTCTGTATGTGGGTAAGTAACTGGCTTAGTGATAGAAAACAGAGGGTGGTTATTAACGGTACATACTCAGATTGGGTCACTGTCACTAGTGGGGTACCACAGGGGTCTGTATTGGGTCCTATTCTCTTCAATATATTTATTAATGATCTTGTAGAAAGCTTGCACAGTAAAATATCAATTTTTGCAGATGACACTAAACTGTGTAAAGTAATTAACACAGAGGAGGACAGTGCACTGCTACAGCAGGATCTGGATAGACTGGAGGCTTGGGCAGAAAAGTGGCAGATGAGGTTTAACACTGACAAATGTAAGGTTATGCATATGGGAAGGAATAATGCAAGTCACCAGTACATACTAAATGGTAAAGCATTGGGTAACTCTGACATGGAAAAGGACCTAGGAATTTTAGTGAACAGCAAACTAAGCTGCAGAAACCAGTGTCAGACGCTGCTGCCAAGGCCAATAAGATAATGGGTTGCATCAAAAGAGGCATAGATGCCCGTGATGAGAACATAGTCCTGCCACTTTACAAATCACTAGTCAGACCACATATGGAGTACTGTGTACAGTTCTGGTCTCCTGTGAACAAGGCAGACATAGCAGAGCTGGAGAGGGTTCAGAGGAGGGCAACTAAAGTAATAACTGGAATGGGTGGACTACAGTACCCAGAAAGATTATCAAAATTAGGGTTATTCACTTTAGAAAAAAGACGACTGAGGGGAGATCTAATAACTATGTATAAATATATCAGAGGTCAGTACAGAGATCTCTTCCATCATCTATTTATCCCGAGGACTGTGACTGTGACGAGGGGATATCCTCTGCGTCTGGAGGAAAGAAGGTTTGTACATAAACATAGAAGAGGATTCTTTACGGTAAGAGCAGTGAGACTATGGAACTCTCTGCCTGAGGAGGTGGTGATGGTAAGTTCACTAAGAGAGTTCAAGAAGGGCCTGGATGTATTTCTGGAGGGTAATAATATTACAGGTTATAGTTACTAGAGATGGGTCGTTGATCCAGGGAGTTATTCTGATTGCCTGACTGGAGTTGGGAAGGAATTTTTCCCCCTAAAGTGAGGAAAATTGGCTTCTACCTCACAGGGGTTTTTTTTGCCTTCCCCTGGATCAACTTGTAGAAAAACAGGCTGAACTGGATGGACAGATGTCTTTTTTCGGCCTTACAAACTATGTTACTATGTTACTATGTAACTACTATGTTACTATGTTCCTAAAGTGAACTCTTCCAAAGGTACTAATTATATAGCCAGTACAAGAACCCAACAGTAAGTTTTCCTATTTTACCAAATTGGAAAAGCTTAGTAGACTTCATGAAAGTCATTATAGCTTGGAAACAGATGCAGGTCTTAGCTTCCAGTCTTACCCTACTAGTGGGGTTTCCTCGTATATTTAAAAAATGTACAAATGATGAGATGTTATTTTTGAAATATCTCTTTGTGGACTGTGTTTTCTTGCTGCCATTGTGGATTGTAATTTGCGGCCATTGCCAAGACTATATATTACATACCTGACTCATGTATACACTGGTGTCACTATGTGCAGCACTGCATGACCACTTGACCTACTGATCAGCTTGACTGTCCTCTAATGAACATAAATATGAACACAGGAAAACATGTTGGAGACTCTTGCATTAGTGTAATTTAGGGCATCATTAAGAGATTGTAATGTAATGATCATTTCAGGATGGTTGTCCTGTTAATCGTGTGGAAGATCTAAGATTGCCATACCCTAACCTCTATCCCCTTTGATCCCTTTGTATTTTGGATTTTTTTTTTTTACTTTTTTGCTGCCATTCATATTGTAGAATCAGATCTTAATTGCTTTTAGTCTTTCTTGGTATAGTACATAAAGAGAACAAAAATTGCTCCCTCACTACACCATTTCTGCATTTTTTTAAAGCTTACTCTGCATTTTGAAAAAAAAAAATATTGCAAACCCTTTAATACTTGAGAAACACATACTGTTCCCTTTTATACGTTATTGTGTTCAGTAGTTTGTAATTTATTTTCCTTTATTTTCTTTATTTTCAGTGAAATACCTAACTGGCACAGTGCTGGTTTTCAGGGTCGTGCCTATGTTCTAGAGAACTGAAGACTGTATTAAAGCCACATGTATGGATATGTGTTTGTAGGGCAAGTGATTGGCATAGTGGTTGGCAGTGATATGGAGGGAAATGTAGCTGGTACTTTTATTGTGGGAAATGTTGTTAGCTCTGTTTTGGTGCCCTGTATCTTGCAATGTCATGGACAAAGTGTGACTATCACTTTTATGGTAGTCCTGTGACTTCCATTATGTGGACCTTGTGGTAGGCACATTTATATTGGCACTGTGACTGGAAATTGTGTGTGGCCCTATGGCAGGCCCATTATTGTGGCCCAATTAATGGAGCTGTTTTCGGGTCATTTGGCTTGCACTGTTATAGATGTCCTGTGACTCTCACTATTATGAGGTTCCTTAGGCTGATATTATTATGGGAACTATGCCTACTACTGTTATGGGGATACTGTGGCTAAGACACATTTTTAAAGTATTTTTATTGTGCAAAAGTAGTAAAAAATATATAAATTTAGCATTGCGTTAATTGTACTGACACACAGAATAAAGATAACATTTTGATTATCCTGCATGATAAATTACATTAACAAAAAGACTACAAAAACAATGCCAGTTGCTGCTTTTTCTATCTCGCTTCCCATAAAAATGGAATAAAAGTGATTAAAAATTTGAATGTACTACCTTTGGTAATGGAAAAAATAAAACAGTTATGGCTAAAAAATTTTTTAAAAAGCCACATTATAAAGAACAAAACTCACCATGGATGTAAGGGCTAAAATTCATTCATCTGGAGGACCCAAGGTACCCCATATCGACACTGCAACTTCTATATCTAGTTGTAGCTTAGAAACAGCATAGATTTACATATACAATTACATTTGCTTATACCGCCATTGAAACAATTATTTTGTCCCATGTACAGATTACCCTATTTTATTTTGTTGAACAGTGGAAACACCGCATACTATACAGGAGAAATGCATGCACAGCTTTGCTTAATATATTCAATATGTTATCTGGCGGTAGATATAAATATTTGATCGTCTGTAGACACTGAATGAGTAGGCCAGCCACATCTGCTTAAGGTTCCATTTGTGCATAGTCAATGTATATTTCTACATTGCTCTATTGTAAAATATTAATGAAAGAAAATGGGGGACAATTTATTATCTTTGTTTTGTTGCATTATATTTTACTGCTTTGTGCATGTGGTGTGGTTAGGGGGGAAGAAGTCTAAAGAGTGTAAAAATTCGGTAAGCTTTTAAATGCTCTTAACATTTTGGCAGCACACACATAAATATAACAACCTGAAAGCTGAAGTGTTGCAGGCCGAGAATTTGTGTCATAACATGGAGTTTTCATTGTGAAGTGATACCATTATGGTTTGTGCTGAAAATATTGTAAAGGGTTATGTTTCTATTTGTTAAGAGGCAAAGCCAAGTCTTCTAGACATCAATAGATAGTAGGAAACAATGTTTTGTCTCTTCCCACAGAGAGAAAGTTTCTGTACTGCCAATTCTGTCTGCAAATTGTGATTTAATTCCCTTGTTTCACGTGTTTAAAATATTGTGTCTAGTTTTCCTGTAAATGTGTATATTATGTCAGAATGCCAATATTTCTGTGTTTTACTGTGCCGTATAGTATACCTGTCATTACAGATATTAGAGGAATACCTTAAAAAAAGTTCATAGGATTTTGTGCATATAAAACCTGTCTCCAAGAAAGTATTCCATTAATGGTCAGCTAGGTGTTGCAGTGGCAGTCGCTGAATGGCCCCCTGGATTTCCAATGGAGAGATAGCTATCCTGCTTCCTACAGGGATCCTGCCACCTTGGTTCATTCAGATGGCCATAATGGCCACAGTGTGGGTGCGTTTTAGCATCCACATTACTGCTGCAATTCCTGGCCTGTCTGCTGGTCTCATGATCTGAAGGTACAGCATCATAGGCATGTATAATGCTATAAGTTCAAGTCCTTAAATTTGCAGTTCAGCATTTTGACTTTGTATTAAAACCGAGCTTATAAGACCGATAGGTAGGCTTGCTCATTGATCAACAGCTTTGCCTATATCATACACAGAGAGAACACCCAATGACTGGGACCACTGACTCGATCCCTATGCCCAGAAAGAGCGGAATTCAGACAAATAAAATAAGAGTTATGGTGAATCTGTATATCAATCTATTCAGCTCCTCCTGCTCCATGTCATGCTGATCACAGATCATATGGCATGTTAGAGCTGACTGGTTCCACTTTAACTGATTGCTCAAGAAGGTTTCCAGCCTACTCTTTTACTCCAAAAACGATGCTTTAGAACCTATCTAGGATTTGCCCCTTCTTTTAGTGATCTGTATAACAACATTAAGATGATTCTATGTGTCCTTCTATAATAAAACTATGACAACCAAATATGGGCTATGATACATTACTGATTCTGTTATTTTAATGACCTCAAAGCTTTATATTAACTCATTTATTATATAAGAAACCCAGCTACATTATAAGTTATTGTAGGTTGCTTAGTATTTCCATGACTTGCAGAGAAGCTCTCAGTCTGCGGTAACAGAAGACCTTGGAGGACATTTGTGATCATTAAGATATTATTACAACATTTTGTTTGCATTACTGTCATATTTAAAATATTGATTTTTAGGTGCCCCCTATGAGTAGCTAACCTTGAAGTCCAAATTCAACACCATAATAAGAGCCTTGCAAAATTACTAGGGAAAATAGCCAATCCAGAGACATCTATCTATATATGGAAGTATAAATTTAGAATGAGTTCTGGTTGGCCTGGTGAGATGCCTTTGATGCAGATTTTATAAGGTACTATTTCAGTGTTGTCTACAGATGGGTGTTTTTGGTTTAGCGTATAGTAGTATTCATGTGTCAAAGCTCCAATATCAACAGCATAGCTAATTTTAAGTGGCATTTTCCTTCTGCCTGTCAGATGCCCTACACCAGCTGGATCTCCTTAAGGAGGAGTTTAGGTGTTGTGGCTGTTCAGCTTTTGATGTGGCATATTGATGCCAGTAAAAGTGTTGTTTTAGACAACCAGGGAGGCAGTACAGTAGACCACAGATTTTTCCTACTGTGGGTTGGGTATAAAACCAAGGTCTGCTAGACATGAGGGAGGCAATGGTGGGCTCTTGACACTAAACACTCCACTTACTTCACTCCATGATGTTGAGATATTTTACACATTATGGCTCACATTAGAGAGATCCTTTAAAAAGATGGTCAAGTGTCAACCACTCGGTTATGGCTCTAAACTGAGGAAAGAAGCAGCTAAAGTCAGCTTGCAGGAAACACTACACATTCTGGTATGAATCTCTGTCCGTTTTTGGGTGTTGGGGGGCACTAGCTAGCACCTGGTTGCCAAGGGTAGCTCATAGAATAGTTATAGTTGGAGAGGCATAGGTCTATATTTTATTGTATTGAACTGTTGCACTGTACTGTAAATGGCTTTGTTGTACATAAGAATAAAGCCAGCTGAGGTCCTAGTGTGGAACTGTCCTTTACTTCCATCCTCCCCTCATTTTCTTCCTTCCAATTCTCTTTCTCTTTAACAGTGTGTCCAACACTTGACCTAAATAGGTTTCCGATACATATAAATAAAATAATATTAGTGGGCCCTTAGAATAACTTTTACTGGAAGGCCCTAGGCACTCTGGTCCGACACTGCTTGGCACTACTCCTGACATATGCAGTAGCCAAAGAGCCCAGGCTGCACTTCTAAGCTAAGAGTGGGGCTTAGTAGGGTAGCAGGGGACCCCAGACATAACTTTCTTGGGACCCTAGAAATGTCAAATCCACCAATGAATTTACCTGTACTTTCTTTTAGTTATATACACAATATCATTAATGACAAGCTTAGGATGCATCAGAACCTTGCCATTCAAGTATAACCATGCTAAAATACATCAAATACCATTTTGCTACAAAATCAAAAGCATACCTCCTTTAATAAGATGACTGCCTTGTATATTTCCTAGGCAATATCTCGGAGCTATAGTAAATGAGAATCAGTTAAGCATAACAGCAAGATGAAAATGAACAATATGCCTTAAAAACATTGCAAGTCAATGTAACACTCTTCTAATTTCCCACACAGCAAAAAGTATATAATATATCCCTAAACCTTTAGAACACTGTGCAAAGTAATTTCGCAGGCAGTAAAGGACAGTGTGAACAAAGATGATTGGAGTTTAGAAATAGCCAATTCTAGCAGAAACATTTCTATATAAAATATTACCCTCCAGCGGCTGAGATGCAACAGCACAGGGATTTCACGTAGGAGATATATGCAAATGTACTGTTCAATTTACATACAATAGTGCATTTATTACCTTAAGTTTGCATTTTAGTAAAGGATCTACCTTCTGGGTTAAAGGTTCATAGTAGACCTCACCATGTTCTTAGCTATAATTCTTTTTAATCCATATCTCATAACCCTTCTGAAAAACACATTATGCAAATGGAATAGATACAACAGCACATATTACTGTGGGTTTATTCATGGTACACATGGGTTCAAGAAGATCATGGCCTACTGCAGTCACTATGCCAACAATCAGAAGCTTACAAACAGGTAGTAGTGCTTACTATAAACATACCACAAAGTCTTTACTTAGAAATAGAAGGCCACAACTGTCTACACTTGTCTGGCTGACAGCTACTGTATCACAAAGTGAGAAGCAGACGCTCCTGCGAATGTGAATCTCCTGTAGGAACAAAGGATTGGGAATGTTAAAATGCAACATGTATGTTCCTTGTTTCATCTGACAGAAGACATTAGGAATCACCCAATCTATAATCTATCAGATCTAATAATTAGTGGTTGGCTGATTGTGCCTACATAAATAAACTGACATTCATCTAATCTATATGGTCAGTTTAAACAGAATCTTTTACTGCGACTGGCATATCAATGTAAATGCATTGTTAGATCTATGCTGTTCTCCCTAGTTAAATGCTCTTTATCCCATCCAACTTCTCTGGGGTGTTAATGCTGCACTTCATTGCATCAAAGGCCATGGTTCTTATTGTGCCCCTCCCCCCCAGCTTTGATTGAAAAGGCCAGGGAGCGGCAATGTAATGTTGCCTAGCCTCTCACTCCTGCTCGTTTGCCGTAGGAATTGGTGCACATAGAGTACAGGCCTGTGTGTGCTGATCTCCAAGGTAAACCTGCTTATGCCGGAGTACTGGGCCAGGTAAGATCACTGCCTGACTCTGTCATTCAAAGCTGGGGGCCCAAGTGAGACACCAATAAGAAGCATGGCTTTCGGTGCAACAAGGTGAAACAGTGATGCTCTCAATGCACAGAGCCGTTAATTAGCAGATCAGAAAAGTAATTTCTCAGGAATGAAAGTACCAATTGGGATGGGAGAAAAATCATTTTACTTTGAATATCAACACATCTAAGCTGTTCACATTTCATTGTTGCTGTATGTTCAACATAAATATATGCATTTTTTCTGGCCATGTTTCCTTTTTTTTTTTTAAACATACTGTGGTGATGTGTATAATAATGTGCACAGAAGACTAGGTTGATAGAGGGATTCTTCCAGGACACGTTTTCCTCCCACCTGAGGAGATCGCAGGTGAGTCCAGCTGGGTTAATCAGGCGGGGATAAACCAACCCGCAGTGTACGAGTCTGGGGAGAGAGAAAGGCTGAGGAAGTCTGAGAGGTTGGAGCCTGCGGAGGCTCTGTGTGGTCTCAGCCAGGAGGGCTAAGGGGCCACAAGGCTTGGTATAGCCTAAGGTTTGGGGAGCCCAGCAACGCCTATGGAAGAGGGTCGCACGGTCAGAGTCACGAGGACTACTGGACCATCTCCCCCCAAAGGTGCTGGTGAGGTCACAGCCAGGAGGTTACTGGACCAGACGGCTGCGGAAGCCGCATCTAAAAGCTGTGTGTGAACAGCGTTTTTTCTAGGTAGGCTAGAGAACCTGTGTTAGTCAGAGCCCAGCTGGGCAGGTGTTTGTTTTGCTATGTTTTGTGCTGGTGCTTAACCCCTTCCCAACCAGCGCCGTACATGTACGGCGCTGGGGCGGTACGGGAACATGACGCCCGCTCGCCCGTGCGGCAGGCGTCATGGCCGGCAAGTCTCTGCTGTTTCTAACAGCAGAGACTTGCCGCCATCGGCGGCATCTTCCTGGGCCTTCTGATGCCGTGATTACACGTGATCACGGCATCAGGATGCGTTTGAACCCGGAAGCATACGCTTCCGGGTGGTGTACAGACGCCCCGAGTGGCCAATCGGGGTGTCTGTACACCATATGAAAACTGTAATCCTCGCTGGTGAGGATTACAGTTTTCAAACTGCAATTCTTATTCTGGCCACTAGATGGCAGGCCAGGATAAGAAATGAGCAATTCTTGGATTTATCTCCATCTAGTAAATCCCTGATTGCTCATAAAGAAAAAAAAACACAATATATTAGCTCTTATTTGAGCTTTAAAATAGTCACAAAAAAAGTTAAAAAATATATAAAAAATAAAAAATATATAAATACCTAAACAACAATAAATATAGACATCATGGGTATCACCGTGACCAAAAACGCCGGTACTTTTAAAATATAAAAAAAAATTCCAATACGGTGAATTGTGTGGCGGAAAAAAGCGTCCAAATGGCGATTCACTGTTTTTTGTCGCTTTTTTTTTCTAAAAAAAAATAAAAAGTGATCAAAAAGTCATACAAACCCCAGATTGGTATCAATAAAAACTTCAGATCGCCCCGCAAAAAATGAGCCCCCATACAGCTCCGTACACATAAATACCAAAAAGTTATAGGGGTCAAGATATGAAAAAAAAAAGGCCAACTTTATAATTATTTCATCATTATCAAAACGCAGGAAAAACTATACATATTAGGTATCGCCAGATTCATACTGACCAGTAGAATGAAAGTAACTGGTCAGTTTTAATGAACATCGAACGCCGTAAATAAAAAACCAGGAAAACTATAGCGGAATTGTGCTTTTTTTGCAATTTCACCCGATTTGGAATTTTTTTCCCGCTTCCCACTACATCATATGCAATACTAAGTGGTGGCGTTTGAAAGTACAACTTGCCCCGCAAAAAGCAAGCCCTCATACAGCTATGTGAACAGAAAAATAAAATAGTTATGGCTGGATAAAGGCAAGGAGCGCAAAACGAAAACGCAAAACCGAAAAAACCTCCGGGGGTGAAAGGGTTAAGTGTAAAATAAAGCACGGATGGACCAAACCCCTACTGTTTGGAAGATTTGTGGTTGCTATTCCCGAGAGAAAAAGCGATCCCTTACAATACTCTAAATATGTTTGATGGATGTGCATACTTTACATTTGTGTCAGTATTTAAAAAAAAACATTTATGTTTCTTGTGAAACCTTTTTTTAATGAAGATTTAAAGGAATCTGAAAAAAATGGAAACAATTCCTTCACTCATTAACTGCAGTTTAAAAAAGGTATAGGTAGAAGGCTCAGGAACAGTTCTAGAAATCATAGTTCGAGAACACAGTTCTCTGTGAAATCCACAAATGCAAGTTAAAGCTGTATCATGCAAAGAAGAAGCCATATGTCAACACGATCCAGAAACGCCGCAATCTTCTCTGGGTAAAAGCTCATTTAAAATTGACTGAGGTACAATGGAAAGCTGCTCTGTGGTCAGATGAATCAAGATTTCTTGGAAATCACGGATGCCATGTCTTGTGAACTCAAGAGGAGAGAGACCATCCAGCTTGTTATCAGCACACAATTCAAAATTTGGTGCATCATGAAATAAGAAATCCAGCAAATAAGACCCAGGACTGTTGAGCAGCTAGAACCAGACAGATGTGGAGACCAAATCCAGCAGTTGGACTCCTCACTCCCCAGACATTTACAGACTCTTGGTAAAATAAGAGGGGATACTAAATAGTGTTTGACCTGCCCATATCCCATCTTTTTAAGATGTGCTGCCTCCATGACGTTCTAGGTTTCTTTGTTTTTCATGAAATGGTAAAATGTCTAACTTTCAAAATTTGATATGTGTTCTATGATCTATTGTGAATAAAATTTACATTTTCATTTTACATTTATTTACATTTTACAGTGTCCCAACTTTTAAAAAAATTAAAGTTGTACATAGATTAGAGGCAATAGGGTTCAATCGAATAACAGGGCGAGAACCCTATCATTTAGACCATAAATGCATTATACAAGTGTCTGACTATCAATAGCTGACACCAAGTCAAGATAATAGATAACTAAGTTATTTTATTACAATAAATATTTGACGAACTCTCTTGTAGCCCCCTGGGATGGCAGGCTGCCATGGCATTCTATGTGCTTATATTATATACGGTTAAGTCACATTGTTATGACTACCAGATAATATCCAGAGTAACCACCGTGTGCAGCATGGATAGCAGCTAGACTGGCTGGGATTGAATCAGTAAGGTCCTGGTAGGTTGTCACAGGTATCTGTAGCCATGCTGACTGCAATACATCCCACTCCTGCTGAAGTGTGAGTGGGGAAGGATCCACAGAGTGAACACCACGATCGAGGTGGATACACAGATGCTCATTTGGGTTCAAGTCTCGGGAATTAGGGGGCCAGGGTATTACTTGGAAGTCTTGCTCATGCTCTTCCAACCAAAATCAGACATTTCAAGCCATGTGACATGCCCCAGAGAAGACAATCAGCATGTATGCATGTATGTGATCTGCAAGGATGGATTCATACCCAAATCAGTTGACAGTGACTTCCACATGGATAAGTGGGCCCAGAGAATGCCTCAAAAACATTAGCCAGACCATAATGCTGCCACTACTAGCTTGTGTTCTTCCAGCAATAGTTTCAAGGTGTTTGTTCTCTGATGTTTCTCGCCTGATAGGCTAACGTCCATCCATTTGATGAAGAAGAAAATGTTACTTATCGGAGAAGGCAACCCATTGCCAATTAGCAGAGGTCCAAATTCCATACTGCCAAGAAAACTGAAGCCTTTTCTGAACTCAACTTCTTTAGCAGAGGTGCAGTGACCAATCAATCTGCTTCAGAGTCCCATATGCAATAGAGTTTGCTGAACTGTTTAGGAACACATCTGGTAGCCACTGCACCACTGTAGCACATCTGTCCACCCTAGTGCACCTTGAACGTCAAAGTCGACATTCACTTCTCACATTAAAGGCACTTGGTGCTCTTCAGTTTTCACAGCAGCACACGAAAAGTTCATAAAATGTGCAGTTTCAGAATGCACAGTTTTTACCGCCACCCTTGGCCCGAAAGACAATAACAATCCCTTTTTGCATCTCTGATAAATCATTCTTTTTACCGATGAAAGAAACTACAGTACAGACCAAAAGTTTGGACACACCTTCTCATTCAAAGAGCTTTCTGTATTTTCATGACTATGAAAATTGTAGATTCACACTGAAGGCATCAAAACTATGAATTAACACATGTGGAATTATATACTTAATAGTGATGAGCGAATCGAAGCGGCAATATTCGTGATTTGCACCAATATTGCCCGCTTCGGCTCGGCTCGGCATCCCGAGGCAACGCGGACTCGTGATTATTCGTGCGTCACTGCAAGTTTGAAATGCCCATTTTTTTCAGCCAATCAGCATCAAAGGGAAGCCTGTGGGAACGCCTGCTGTGATGTAACAGCCCCTATACCTCCCCAGCAGTGATTGGCTGGCAGTGACATGTGACCTAAATTTACATAAGGTAGGGACCTGCACAGTGTCGGACTGGCCCACCAGAGGACCGGAGGATCCTCCGGTAGGCCCCAAGCCACCCAGCCACTTAAAAAAAGCATACTTACCTGTCCTGCCACGCTGCTGCTGTCCTCGGCTCCCACGCTCCACTGTCTTCCCTTCCGGCGCGCACTATGACCTGACGCAGCGTCAGGTCATAGTGCGCGCCGGCAGGGAAGACAGTGGAGCGCGGAACCTGATGGCAGCGGCAGCGCGGCAGGGCAGGTACGTATGCTGTTTTTAAGTGGCTGGGTGGGCTGATCTGAGGTCTGAGGGGGGGAGGGGAGAGACCCTGATCTGAGGTCTGATGGGGGCACAAGACGCCGACCTGAGGTCTGATGGGGGCACAAGACGCCGACCTGAGGTCTGATGGGGGCACGAGACGCCGACCTGAGGTCTGATGGGGGCACTAGATGCCGACCTGAGGTCTGATGGGGGCACGAGACGCCGACCTTAGGTCTGATGGGGGCACGAGACGCCGACCTGAGGTCTGATGGGGGCACGAGACGCCGACCTGAGGTCTGATGGGGGCACGAGATGCCGACCTGAGGTCTGATGGGGGCACGAGACGCCGACCTGAGGTCTGATGGGGCACGAGACGCGACCTGAGGTCTGATGGGGCACGAGACGCCGACCTGAGGTCTGATGGGGGCACGAGACGCCGATCCCTGTACTGTGACATCACTGTGTTTATTATCCCTGTACGGTGACATCACTGTGTTTATTATCTCTGTACTGTGACATCACTGTGTTTATTATCCCTGTACAGTGACATCACTGTGTTTATTATCTCTGTACTGTGACATCACAGTGTTTATTATCCCTGTACAGTGACATCACTGTGTTTATTATCCCTGTACAGTGACATCGCTGTGTGTATTATCCCAGTGCAGGAAGAGGTAAGTGGTCTGTGTTTGTGTGTTTGTTTTCTATTTTTCAGGGTCGCAAATGCAGAGGACTACGTCGGGTTCGGTGGATTACGTCGGACCAGCTTTTTTTTTTTTTAATAAAATGGTCAAACAGGGGTCTGGGGGAGTGTATATTTCAATAAAATGTTTTATACTTGTGTGTGTGTATTTTTTTTTACAATACTACTGTTTTAGTAATTATGGCTATCTACAGACGGCCCTGATTACTAATACTGGGCTTAGTGCTTGCCGGTATGGCAGGCCAGCACTAACCCCAACATCTATTACCTCGGCACCCACCGCCACCAGGGGTGCCGGGAAGAGCCGGGTACCCGCAGGACCGGACCTTCTAAATTGAGGGTCTGGCTCTGGAGCAGCTGCAGGCTGGTACCATTAGGCTGGGAAGGGCCAAAAACCGTGTCCCTTCCCACCCTGGTAGTGCCAGGCTGCCGCTGCTGGTTGTATCTGGCTGGCGAAGGAAAAAAGGGGGGGACCCCACGCCATTTTTAAAAAAAATTATTTTTGTAAAATAATAAAATAATAAACCTTAGATCAACACATTGTGCCCCCATCAGACCTCAAATCAGCGTCTTGTTCCCCTATCAGACCTCAGGTCAGCGTCTTGTGCCCCATCAGACCTCAGACCAGCGTCTTGTGCCCCCATCAGACCTCAGATCAACACAATGTGCCCCCATCAGAGCTCAGGTCAGCATCTTGTGCCTCCATCAGACCTCAGGTCAGCGTCTTGTGCCCCCATCAGACCTCAGGTCAGCGTCTTGTGCCACCATCAGACCTCAGGTCAGCGTCTTGTGCCCCCATCAGACCTCAGATCAGCGTCTTGTGCCCCCATCAGACCTCAGATCAACACAATGTGCCCCCATCAGACCTCAGGTCAGCGTCTTGTGGCCCCCCTCAGACCTCAGATCAACACAATGTGCCCCCATGTGCCCACATCAGACCTCAGGTCAGCGTCTTGTGCCCCCATCAGACCTCAGACCAGCGTCTTGTGGCCCCCCTCAGACCTCAGATCAGCCCACCCAGCCACTTTAAAAAAAGCATACGTACCTGCCCTGCCGCGCTGCCGCTGCCATCAGGTTCCACGCTCCACTGTGTTCCCTGCCGGCGCGCACTATGACCTGACGCTGAGTCAGGTCATAGTGCGCACCAGCAGGGAACACAGTGGAGCACGGAACCTGAGGACAGCGGCGGCCAGAACAGGTAAGTATGCTTTTTTTAAAGTGGCTGGGTGGGCTGATCTGAGGTCTGAGGGGGGCGCGGGGCCCCCCCATGAAATCATTGGAGCGGGGGCCTGGAGCAGTAGGTGGTGCTCTAGGTGCTCCAATTATAATCCGGCCCTGGCAACGCGGCAGATATTAGAACATGGCAACCGCATTAAAGTGATGCGCGCGCCATATTCTTTGTATCGGACGGCAAGAAAACTCGGTATCGAGCTTCGGTACCGCACTAGGTACCGAAACCGTACCGAGTTTTTGATATACCGTGCAACACTACTTTCAACTACCTCACCCCCCGACACCTGTGTCTCGCCATTGTCCACCACCTCCTCAGACAACACTGGAAAATCCCCACTGTCAGCACACTGAGACTGCAAAAGGTCTTGCAAATTGGGGCAGAGAATGTTCTTGGGTAGCACATCAGAGAAGGGGTGACTATGGGGTTCCAGGGAGTACCTGACCACATGCAATCTCCATCCAAAAAGTGATACTGAGGCTCACCATCATGCTTTACACTGCAATCTTATTGAAAGACAGACAATCAGGGGTTCACCGCCAGGTTGTCAGGCAGCATTTTTAAATGGGTCACCATTACCATGTCCCTGAAAATTGCCTTGGGGTCATCACCAGACTATTGGCCAGATTTAGAAAAAATGGTGCAATTAGGGAGCCTCAGAGGCATCCCTACATGCTGCCCCTGGTGTTTCCTATCCATTTCCAAGGTGTTTCCATCTTTTTCTGAGGTTTTCACATGTTGGGGCAAACTTGACTGTGCAGAACCTTTGGCCCCTGCAAAAATATTCGGGTCTCCCATAGACTTTAATGGGATTCGTGATTCGGCTCGAACCCACGAATCCCGCGGAAGATTCGGGCCGAATTCCGAATCCCCGAATATTTTAGGATTCGATCAACTCTAGTACTTAACAAAAAAGTATGAAACAACTGAAAATATGTCTTATATTCTAGGTTCTTCAAAGTAGCCACCTTTTGCTTTGATTACTTCTTTGCACACTCTTGGCATTCTCTTGATGAGCTTCAAGAGGTAGTCACCTGAAATGGTTTTCACTTCACAGGTGTGCCCTGTAACGTTTAATAAGTGGGATTTCTTGCCTTATAAATGGGGTTGGGACCATGAGTTGTGTTGGGCAGAAGTCAGGTGGATACACAGCTGATAGTCCTACTGAATAGACTGTTAGAATTTGTATTATGGCAAGAAAAAAGCAGCTAAGTAAAGAAAAAAACGAGTGGCCATCATTACTTTAAGAAATGAAGGTCAATCAGTCCGAAAAATTGGGAAGACTTTGAAAGTGTCCCCAAGTGCAGTCGCAAAAACTATCAAGCGCTACAAATTAACTGGCTCACATGAGGACCGCCCCAGGAAAGTAAGACCAAGAGTCACCTCTGCTGCGGAGGATAAGTTCATCCGAGTCACCAGCCTCAGAAATCGCAGGTTAACAGCAGCTCAGATTAGAGACCAGGTCAATGCCACACAGAGTTCTAGCAGCAGACACATCTCTACAACAACTGTTAAGAGGAGACTGTGTGCAGCAGGCCTTCATGGTAAAATAGCTGCTAGGAAACCACTGCTAAGGACAGGCAACAAGCAGAAGAGACTTGTTTGGGCTAAAGAACACAAGGAATGGACATTAGACCAGTGGAAATCTGTGCTTTGGTCTGATGAGTCCAAATTTGAGATCTTCGGTTCCAACCACCGTGTCTTTGTGCGATGCAGAAAAGGTGAACGGATGGACTCTACATGCCTGGTTCCCACCGTGAAGCATGGAGGAGGAGGTGTGATGGTGTGGGGGTGCTTTGCTGCTGACACTGTTGGGAATTTATTCAAAATTGAAGGCATACTGAACCAGCATGGCTACCACAGTATCTTGCAGCGGCATGCTATTCCACCCGGTTTGCGTTTAGTTGGACCATCATTTATTTATCAACAGGACAATGACCCCAAACACACCTCCAGGCTGTGTAAGGGCTATTTGACCAAGAAGGAGAGTGATAGGGTGCTACGCTAGATGACCTGGCCTCCAGAGTCACCAGACCTGAACCCAATCGAGATGGTTTGGGCTGAGCTGGATCGCAGAGTGAAGGCAAAAGGGCCAACAAGTGCTAAGCATCTCTGGGAACTCCTTCAAGGGTGTTGGAATACCTTTTCAGGTGACTATCTCTTGAAACTCATCAAGAGAATGCCAAAAATGTGCAAAGCAGTAATCAAAGCAAAATGTGGCTACTTTGAAGAACCTAGAATATAAGACATAGTTTCAGTTGTTTCACACTTTATTGTTAAGTATATAATTCCACGTGTTAATTCATAGTTTTTATGCCTTCAGTGTGAATCTACAATTTTCATAGTCATGAAAATACAGAAAACTCTTTGAATGAGAAGGTGTGTCCAAACTTTTGGTCTGTACTGTATGTGTACAAAGATCCTATCAAACACCTTAGATACTCAACAAGTCAGATCATGACACGTGGCTTCCTTCATGAACTACGCGCTGCTGACATTTAAAGTAGGAAATGGTCATAATAGTGTGACTCAACTGTATATGGTTAATAGGAAAAACAAGCACAAAAAGACTGTTCTGTAAGAATGAAGAAATTAACATTTGTTTGTGAATTTGACCTTTTGTTCCACTTCAGGGTTGGTCAGGAAGATTTACCTTTCTTGTATTTATAAACACAAGGATAAGCCATAGAAAAGTGATTTCGGGATGACTGCAATTTTTCTACCTTGAGGCCAAAGAAAGATAATAATTTTCTGCCTAAGAATAAAAATACTCAGCTAACATTTATGTACAATGTTTTTTAGATGTTTTTAATTTCAAGGCTGGCAACCCTTGCAGAAAAGCAAAATATATGTACATACACATACCTACACATACATATGGATACTATATACATATATCAGCAGTGTAGTCCACAGTACCCACATGAAATAAAAAAATAAATGAAATAATGAAATAAAATACATTGTTTTCTCTTGTAAAATGTCTGAATTCTGGCTTAGATGAACACACATCTTAAGCCACATTTACTAAGGGTTTCTAGAAATGTTTCTTTTGTACTCAACATGGTGACATGGCTTAGTGGGAAAGGGAATGGGGTCAAGATGTCACACCATACTTGATGCAAAATTATAGTGTGAAATTAGCTAACATGCAGTATAGACACAGCTGAAGCAAGTCATTGACGACAGTGAAGCAACTGCTCATAACCACGATGGGTAGGAAGTAAACAAGCCACAGGCCAGAAGATGGACACACGGAGCAAGTGCGCCAGATCAAAGCAGAGGGGTGCAGATAAGTATGATTATTTCCCTAGTGAAAGCAGGCTACAAGCATCAAAGAAAAATGTTATATTCCCAGAAAAACACTTTTATATCCCATTAAAGATGTAAACCAGTAGTAAACATTTGGAGTTCACATAAAATTAGCGTACATTCTTACATTCTCCCCTCCTGCAGCAGGAGTCCTTCAGGGGAAGCAGCTTATAAAGCAACCCGACTTGCCATTCAAGACTTAGTATTGCGAGGGGATCAACAGCCAAAGACTCAATGGTACCAGAATCTTTAGAAAGTCCAGTATCCAATTATGCTCGTGTACGTCCTTAACTTCCAGAAAACTAGCCATGCACAGTGCATTTTAATTGAGGTAGCGCAAGATTACACATGATCCATCAGTGGCCATTTTCAAGATCAGGGCAGTGTTTTCTTGGGGTAGAAGGATGGGCTAAATAAGAGAGCATGTCTATTTAAAGTAAGAAAACAGCACATACCTTCTGATAAGTATAAACAGTATTGGTAAGTTGCCTATATGCCTATTTTACAAAGACTGTAAAACTTATCCATGAAGTGGCCAACTCCTCTAAGGATGGCAAGTAAAAGGATGATTTCTCTTCCTAGACAAAAACGCCTCTATATTAAAACGTAAAGTAGTTGTCTAATCCCTCTCTCGTCCTCCCACTTTATCAGGTGTGGAGGGATGCTGCTGCACGTCAGATGGAAGATTGCCAAAGCAACCATTTGAGGCGTAACAAGTATCATGAATTTGTCCTATTAATTAGAAAATGACATTTGCATAACGATTATGTTGAATGTGGCTTGCAACCACCTGCTGAATGTGGTTCTCAGGGTACAAAAGGTTTGGGAACACTCAAGCATAATTCAGTTTGAGTCACTTTGGCAAATTTGGTACATTTTGAAACCATCTAGTCTAACTATACACTGTGTAACTATTAGAAAGGATTACTAAATTTGTTCCAGTGTGTTTTATTTAAATGGAATGCAATACCAAGCAGAGCTGCTATGAAGAGTTTTACATTGTGCAGTATGGACCAATATAAAGAACTAAGAGGCCACAGTGCTCCGACATGCACCACAGCTGATCATCGATAAGTGATGAGAATTGGAGACTCACAGGTCTAATATAATATTCTAAGGATAGGCCATGCATATTTAAAACCTTGCTATACCGTAAAATGCAATAGAAGAACAGGAGAAACTGAGCAAACACATTAGTGCACTAAGGCTATTTACACCTTTAGGGGCAATTGTTTTATTTTTGCATTTTACTATTTTGGGCTACAATATTTTTTTTCAATTGTTTTTTATTAAAATATGTCTACTGCTTTTTCTGTACAGTTTTCACTTAATTATTGTGGCAGGATGTGTAACCCTTAACTCCCGACAGTTCATTATAGTTCAAATTGTATCAAAATGATAATAATAGTGTTTATGAACTGAGTGTTTATGAACTGTCAGGAGTTCAGAGAAGGCTACATATCCATCCGTCAGAGCAGTTCTCTGGTGGGATACAGTGTAAAACAATGAGCCTGCCTGTCTGCAAATACACCTCTCTTTGACAGGATTCACTGTAAATATCTTGCCTGTCAGTCTACAAATATACAAAAATTGAAAGCTGTACAGGAAAAACAGTTGAAATTTTTTAATAAACACCTATTAAGAATATGATTTTTAGCCAAAAATGAGTAGAATGTAGCAATAACAATAATGGCCCCAAAGATGTCCATAGCTTTTAACACCATATCCATCCAACACCCATATCATACAAAGTAACTGTTCACTCTAACGAAATAACTAGTAAATCCCTTTTTTGAGCAATAACCAGAAAGTCCAGAAGTGCACACAATGTTCAGGAAGAAAGGGTGATTATTGATATGTATAAGATTTATTATATATGCCATATATCAGTCCAATCACAGTAACTACTGCTGGATGACATCATGGTATAATCATTAATTTCAGGTTATAAAACTGAAGATGTAGCAAACATTTCCATGCAGTATAAAATCACGACAATCATTTACACAATGTTTACTTGTATACTATCAACCGCTATTTAATTCAGAGCTTGCCCTAATTTGAAGATTCATAATTCATTGTCCACTTACCAACTGGAGTGTCTTCATTAATGAGCAAGTATGTATCAAAGAAGTAATTTAAGAAAAATGGAAGTCTGTTGTAGGTCACACCTAATGTATAAAGAGAAAGGAATGTCATCAGTAATAAACACTGTGAATCATTTCTTTTACTCAGTGATATTTACTGTTAAACAGTTAACATAATTTTTGCTTATCTAATCAGAGTGCTGAGCGAACTCCGCAAAGTACTGAGATGAATGAAAGTCCTTTTGCTGAATTCTGCATCCTCAAATACATGTCTTGCAAAAGTATTTTTTTTTGTGTGTGTGTGTGTGTTTTTCCTGTTTTGTTGCATTACTACCTGGCATTAAAATGGATTTTGGGGGTTTGTACCACTTGATTTTCCCAATATGCCTACCCCTTTGAGGTGCAAAATATTTTTTTACTGCGACACAATAATTAAGAAAAAAAAAAGAGAATTTTCATGTGTATAAGTATTCATTCCTTTAAAGTCAATACTTTAAAGTCCCCTTTTGCTGCAAATATAGATGCAAGTCTCCTGGGGTGTGTCTCTATTACCCAGGGGTGGGATTCAAATTTTTAACAACAGGTTCCCTACTCAATGGCGGACATGCGGCGTCACGACACATGTTTACATATACATACACCATATATATGCAACACACATACACATAAATACACCATATACAGATATACATACACCACACTACACACACATACCACCCAACTTTTAAAAAGCCTAAGGAGCTAAATTAAGGAATAGAAGGGCTCATCTCCAGTTGAGGCTGTTATTTTAACAACCAGATCTGGAGAACCTGAGGGAACTGACTAAATCCCATGCCTGCTATAACCTTAGCACATCTAGACACTGGGATTGTTGTCCATTCTTTCTGGCAAAACATCTCCAACTTCTTCAAATTAGGGCTCATTTAGATGACCATATCCATTTTTGAAGTCCACAAAACATAGATTCCAGCCTTCTGCCTTTTGCGGAACGGCCAGCCCTATGATATATATGCCTATTCTTGTCCACAATTGTAGATAAGAATAGGACATGCTCTATCTTTTTTGCGGGGACACGGAATGGAAGTACGGATGAAGATAGCACAAAGTCTGTCCACACCTTTTGTAGCCCCATTGAAATGAATGTGTCCGTGCCCATTCTGCAAAATTGCAGAACAGATGCAGACTCAAATATACGGTCGTGTGAATGGGCCCTGGTATTAATAAATCTTACCCTTGCATATATCTTGTCAATTAAGTATTTTAATAGAAGGAAAGTGGTTGATAAAATACTAGAGTTTGGAGGGGGAGAGAACAATATGAAGTAGTGAGATATCCATATTTCCAGTGGTTGCCAGTAGAGGTAACTCACAATTCACCTCTAGATTGCACAGATCATTTTAATGAATATAAAGATTAGGGTAACACCTAATATCATGTTATTTAGTATTAGCCACTGAATTTATTTTTGGAAAGTATTTATTTATTTATCTTATCTATATAAGAATGAATATTTTTCATAGATTGTTGTCCATTTCAGAACACCACAAATAGATAAGTCTATTTTCTTTTGTGGAATATAAGTAAAAAACTTCTACTCACCAAGAAATAAAGAGCAACCGTTCATTCCCAACCATTGCCCATTCATGTAGCTGCACTCACATGCAGCATGTATACCTTTGTATGGAGATGACTGATTGTTTATTCCCCCCCCCCCCCTAACAGTTTCATTATTAGTTGGCAGCACATCCCTGTTTACACATGGCAATGTGCTGCTAATAAAGAAAGATTTTAGGTGTTGCATGAAAAATAAGATCTTCTAATGAACAAGCAGCAGCTCCTTTACACAGGCCAGTTATCAGGAACATAAAAGAGCACTTACTTTTCAAAATTGTTGAACTGTCATTTTGTCCCCAGCTACTTGTGTTAAGTTCTGACGTAATGCCATGGGGTAGAACAGCACATACCCATAGCTTACACTGGTCAACAGCAGTACATTTAAGAATATGCAAAGTGGGACAGCAAAGGCTTTGATTTAGGTATCAAACAAGTTTATTTTAAAAGTTATTAAACCATCCAAAGCAAAGGCATGAAAAAGCAGTGTCAAAATGAGTCGATTCAACCAACAAAATGAAACAAAGAAGGAACAAAGAAAGATCACACAGGGTTAAAAAGTATCTTGCTTCCATTTCAACTGGATGTAACTAATTTCCTAGAGTAGAACAGGAAAAAAAAACAGAGGAAAACAACACACCTGAAAGACAGACTATTACCGCTTTCACAGAATGGGCTGCTGGAGAACGCAATTATTATTTTAACTCATGATTAATACCTGGAGATTTCTGTACGGTTGAGTGTGTTTTGCTTACTCAGCCCTTGTCTTGGCTTCTGTTTCTTGTACACAATCAAATCTCCTTGTAATTGCCTCGCTTCATTCTTGATTCTCTCTGCTCAGTTATGTAACGCCATATTTACGGAATAAAACAATATCCAGTCATTCCCATTTTTATATCTTTTAGCACAGTTCTATTGACCCCCTATTAAGAACTAACAGCTAACGTCATTATCACTCCCACACAAGAATAAGGGAATATTATTATATACAATGGGTTTTTATACTCCTCCATAAAGTAAATCCTCAGACAAAGTCTCACAGGTAATCACTTGTAGCTATGTAATAACTAGTTACAGTTCATATTTTATATTGTAAATCAAACCAATGTGAAACTACAGTATGTTTAAGCTAAGGATTTTGGGGGCAATCAAACGTGTCATGTGTCCCACAAACACTGCCCCTAGAGATTCTCTATGGCAAATCAACAGTCTACAGAATTAATGTGTGGATTGATATATAAATACTGGAAAATTAGCTTCACAATAATCCCTCTATGCTTTTCCGGGTTTTTGTGCTCCCAGATGCAGTCACATTTGACCACAGCATTTGAGGGGTTAAAAGCGTGAGATGGACATTATCATTGACTGCATACATTTGCCCCGGTGTCTGCTGTTTAAAATAGCAGGCACCTGGTAGCTATGGCATCTGCTGTGCTGGCACATGGGCGGCATCTTTAAAGGGGTTATCCCATCTCAGACAATGGGGGCTTATCGCCAGGATATGCCCCCATAGTCTTATAGGTGCAGGTCCCACCGCTGGTACCCGCACCTATATCGCGAACAGGGCCCCAAAAGAGATGTTGTTACATATTTCTTGCTCCGTGACCATTGTACTTAATAGAAGATGATTTGAATGGTTTTTCATTTTATTTAACTGTGTTGTGAATATGAATTAGTATTTGTATATATTAATAAAGATGAATTAATATTGCACTGACTACCTCCAGTTGGTTATTAATTGTTTTATTACTTCTGTGTTTTGTATTGGTGGTCTATGGTAAATTATTGGTATATGGTTCATGGGATAATTATTTGGGAACCTGTAGTATTCCAGGTTATACCAGTAGTTAACAGGTTTATTTTTTTATTACATGTCAAAGATTTCCTAAAAGAACAAATGTTTGATCTTTTGATGTTGATTTTTAATATACTGTAAGTGGAATAGGTCATAGAGCACCCGAGTACAAAGGAAGTCAATGGAAGAAGACCGGGCACCCCCTGCTCTGCAGAGGGGAGGGTGTCTGGTCCATAGGGAAACGACAGAAAATGGTGGAAACACCACAGAAATGGTTAGGGAACAGCATGGGGAGGATGTCTGGATGCATCTTGGACACCGAAGTCGCTGCTATTAACGATGATGGCCGACTATTACGTCACTTTTACGGAATGACAAAAATACCCCCCAAAAACCCAAGATGACAACGGTTTTACAGGAAATATTGTTGGGAAACATAGATTTACTTGTACGTTAAGCGCAAGTGCAGCCAAAAATTACACGGATGAGGCACTCCCATACATCCGGTATATCATATAAAGGAGGGCCTCATTCACATTGTGGTATAATTGTGGGACTCCAACACTCATAAAGCCTACGCACTAAGGGAAAGGGCAGCCAAAAATTACAAGGATCAGGCACTCCAATACACCCTTTATTACACATAAAGGAGGGCATCAGACACACCCGTGAAAAATTATCATTGATGGCCTGCTGCTGACACTCAAAAACAATAGAGGTGACATACTGCTGCTGCGCAGACTGTCCCAAAACATTTCCGAGAGACATGCTGCTGCCGATCTGACCGCCCAAAAAATTTAAGGGACACATGCTGCTGCCACCGCTAAGAGTCGCTGACGACTATTTCTTTTTTCACTATCCGCAGCGGGAGGCCAGAGCCCCCCCAGCGGCACGTGCCGTGTCGGCCGTTCGACTCTCGCTCTCTGCTCCGTCGCCAGGGGGTCATCTTCTTCAAGGGCCCCGGAGAGGGAGCCTGAGAAACGGCTACCACATCCAAAGAAGGCAGCAGTCGCGCAAATTACCCACTCCCGACTCGGGGAGGTAGTGACAAAAAATAACAATACAGGACTCTTTCGAGGCCCTGTAATTGGTACGCTTCAAATCCTTTAACGAGGATCTATTGGAGGGCAAGTCTGCTGCCAGCAGCCACGGAGGAAGGGTGTGTCTGGAGGAGCTCCTGTGCTTGAAGACTTACTTGGGATATTTCCATCTTCCCCAGCCTAGGGCCTGCCTCTTCCCAGGAAGGAGGTAGGTCCCTGGGCCATGAAGCCAGGAGAAACTCAACTACCAATGAACCATTACATAGGTGAAGGCTTTCAAATATATTCTATTTACAAATGGTCTAAGACCCAAAGAGCCTCTCTTGCACCTATGTCATCTTTTAACAATTAAGACATAACTTTTATTTTGTGTTTGTCCTAAAAATATTTAATAAACAACCCTATTTAAAAATAGCAGTGTGCTTGCTTGCTTTATTCACTTCATCAGCATAAATCATATTTTGCAAAGAGAGCTGGTAGCCACGCGCTGGTTCCAGCCTGACTGCATCTGATATATCTCTAGTTCTATTCATTTGTTTGATGTTTAGCTCCACACTGTCGCCTAAAACAATCCCTTCACAAACTGCCCCCGAAATGTTTCACTACATCCGTAGCGTCTTCAGGGGTATCGGGTAGTCTTGGTTTGTGGGCGTTGCCCAACTCTTAAATAACCTCCCAGGTCTAATTTTCATGACGTTGGCCAATGCTAATCTTTTTCCCCCTTTCCAGACCCCCAGACCTTTCCCCCTACTTCTACGTAGACTCCGTTTCATATCCCCCCTCCAATCATTCCTTACCTCCCTTCATGCGCCGCCTCCTATCTTGCTTACGTATTCAGCTTTTCCCTCTTACGATCCTGACTCGTTGTCTCGTGAGAATACCAAGATCCCGCGCTTACGTGAGGTCTTAATATATTTCTTATCTATTATACCATTGCGCATGCGCTGGAACTCTGAAACTTTCTCAGCTTATTTTTCCAACTGCGCATGCTTACAGTATCAATTGGATCTTTCTACTTTCCTCCCTACTAAATTCTATAAGCGATGTTTAATTATTAATGGTTAGCTATATCTATTTATTTACATTACATAACTATCCATATTTAGTGATTCTCTCACATCCTAGACAGTTGCTATTTTTATTTTAGTTTTAAGACATGTGCTTCTAAACCAATTCACCAGTTATTTCCAATTTATATTTTATTTATATGTTATTTATTATCTTTGGTATTTATTTAAATTAAATTACCTCATTACCTTATTTAACTCTTACTTTGACTCTTACTACTATTTATATATACACAGGCTGAATTATATTTTTGGGGGATTTTTTAGGATTTTTGATGTATATTTTTATTATTTTTATTTTAATTATCTGTTTTTATTTTATAAGTATGTTATGTTTTTTATTTATTTTTCATTTTTTATTATTATTTTTTATTATTTTTATTTACATTTTATTTTAATCTTTTATTGTTTTGGTTTTGTTTATTGATTTTTATTTGTGCTTTTTGTTTATTTTTGTTTTTAACTATTTTTGTTCCTAAACTATTTTTATTTTATTCTTAATATCAGCATAACCATAGCTTTTATTTAATTTATCATCTGCAGTATGCAGTTATTAGTTCTTTTAGAGATCCAATTTTGGGGAGGGAAGGGAAGGGAATTAGGGGGATTGACTGTAGGAGGGAGGAATTTTAAATCTAGGGGGCCTTATGGGCCATTGGTACATCTTTTCACCCAAATTTAGTTTTTTATATTTACATGTGGGCAACTTTATTACAATCTAGTTTGTATAAATTAATATTTTAATATTTTACATTTACCAGTTATTATATAGGAAGCTATTTACAAAAATGATACATATGTAAATCCCTCATTGAGACCTAGTGGGGATAAACTTTTCAAACGATAGATCCATCATGCTTCTTCTTGTTGTAGTTTTCTATCTACATTACCTTGTCTGGGACCTACTGCAACTTTCGTAATCCCCCAGATTGTCAATGTACTGTTATCTCCTTTATGTACATTTTGAATATGTTTTGACAGTGTTGTATCACTTTCAGTATGGATACTACTTAAATGTTTAGATAATCTTCTTCTTAGTTCCTGGGTTGTTTTTCCAATGTATAACTTTGGACAGCCACATTGGATGGCATATACAACACCTGTTGTCTTGCAATTAATAAATTGCTTGATCTTATATATTTTTCCATCTACTGGATTCACAAATTCCTTTGTTGGTTTCATTCTCCTACAAAAAATCCAATCGCCACATGGGTATGACCCTACTGTTGACAGCCATGTATTTTTATTTTTTGGGGGGATGCTTTCCATTGAAAATGGCTATGGACCAACATTTCTTTGAGGTTTTTCCCTCTCCTACATGTTATTGATGGATGTGGTGGAATGATCTCTGCTAGATCATCATCCACTCTCAAAATGTGCCAATATTTCATCAGTATTTGTTTTACTTTTTGGTATTGGACATCATATGTCCCTATGCAGCGTACCACTTTACTTTCTTTCTGTTTTTGGCTTGCTAGTAATGCTTTACGTTCAGTTTCCTTGGCTCTTCTATATGTAATACTTTTTTTTGGATAGCCACAATATGTAAATCTTTGGTACAGTTCTTTGCTTTCTTTCTCAAACATTTCTTCAGTGGAACAGTTCCTTCTTACACGTAGATATTGTCCTACCGGTATTCCTTTCCTTAAAGGTAGAGGGTGGTAGCTGTGCCAATGCAAATGGAACAATCCAGACTAAGATATATAGGAAGCCAGGAACAATCCAGACTAAGATATATAGGAAGCCAGGAACAATCCAGACTAAGATATATAGGAAGCCAGGAACAATCCAGACTAAGTCATATAGGAAGCCAGGAACAATCCAGGCTAAGATATATAGAAAGGCTGGAACAATCCAGACTAAGATATACAGGAAGCCTGGAACCACCCAGACTAAGATATATAGGAAGCCTGGAACAATCCAGACTAAGATATATAGGAAGCCTGGAACAATCCAGACTAAGATATATAGGAAGCCAGGAACAATCCAGACTAGAATATATAGGAAGCCAGGAACAATCCAGACTAAAATATATAAAAAGCCTGGAACAATCCAGACTAAGATATACAGGAAGCCAGGAACAATCCAGACTAAGATATATAGGAAGCCAAAGGCAACAAATAATTTGTTGCATTGGCACAGCTACCACCCTCTACCTTTAAGGAACGGAATGCCTGTAGGACAATATCTACACGCAAGAAGAAACTGTTCCACTGAAGAAATGTTTGAGAAAGAAAGCAAAGAACTGTACCAAAGATTTACATCTCGTGGCTATCCAAAAAAAGTATTACATATAGAAGAGCCAAGGAAACTGAACATAAAGCATTACTAGCAAGCCAAAAACAGAAAGAAAGTAAAGTGGTACGCTGCATAGGGACATATGATGTCCAATACCAAAAAGTAAAACAAATACTGATGAAATATTGGCACATTCTGAGAGTGGATGATGATCTAGCAGAGATCATTCCACCACATCCATCAATAACATGTAGGAGAGGGAAAAACCTCAAAGAAATGTTGGTCCATAGCCATTTTCAATGGAAAGGATTCCCCCAAAAAATAAAAATACATGGCTGTCAACAGTAGGGTCATACCCATGTGGTGATTGTATTTTTTGTAGGAGAATGAAACCAACAAAGGAATTTGTGAATCCAGTAGATGGAAAAATATATAAGATCAAGCAATTTATTAATTGCAAGACAACAGGTGTTGTATATGCCATCCAATGTGGCTGTCCAAAGTTATACATTGGAAAAACAACCCAGGAACTAAGAAGAAGATTATCTAAACATTTAAGTAGTATCCATACTGAAAGTGATACAACACTGTCAAAACATATTCAAAATGTACATAAAGGAGATGACAGTACATTGACAATCTGGGGGATTACGAAAGTTGCAGTAGGTCCCAGACAAGGTAATGTAGATAGAAAACTACAACAAGAAGAAGCACGATGGATCTATCGTTTGAAAAGTTTATCCCCGCTAGGTCTCAATGAGGGATTTACATATGTATCATTTTTGTAAATAGCTTCCTATATAATAACTGATAAATGTAAAATATTAAATATTAATTTATACAAACTAGATTGTAATAAACAAAGTTGCCCACATGTAAATATAAAAAACTAAATTTGGGTGAAAAGATGTACCAATGGCCCATAAGGCCCCCTAGATTTAAAAATTCCCCCCTCCTACGGTCAATCCCCCTAATTCCCTTCCCTCCCCAAAATTGGATCTCTAAAAGAACTAATAACTGCATACTGCAGATGATAAATTAAATAAAAGCTATGGTTATGCTGATATTAAGAATAAAATAAAAATAGTTTAGGAACAAAAATAGTTAAAAACAAAAATAAACAAAAAGCACAAATAAAAATCAATAAACAAAACCAAAACAATAAAAGATTAAAATAAAATGTAAATAAAAATAATAAAAAATAATAATAAAAAATGAAAAATAAATAAAAAAACATAACATACTTATAAAATAAAAACAGATAATTAAAATAAAAATAATAAAAATATACATCAAAAATCCTAAAAAATCCCCCCAAAATATAATTCAGCCTGTGTATATATAAATAGTAGTAAGAGTCAAAGTAAGAGTTAAATAAGGTAATGAGGTAATTTAATTTAAATAAATACCAAAGATAATAAATAACATATAAATAAAATATAAATTGGAAATAACTGGTGAATTGGTTTAGAAGCACATGTCTTAAAACTAAAATAAAAATAGCAACTGTCTAGGATGTGAGAGAATCACTAAATATGGATAATGTTATGTAATGTAAATAAATAGATATAGCTAACCATTAATAATTAAACATCGCTTATAGAATTTAGTAGGGAGGAAAGTAGAAAGATCCAATTGATACTGTAAGCATGCGCAGTTGGAAAAATAAGCTGAGAAAGTTTCAGAGTTCCAGCGCATGCGCAATGGTATAATAGATAAGAAATATATTAAGACCTCGCGTAAGCGCGGGATCTTGGTATTCTCACGAGACAACGAGTCAGGATCGTAAGAGGGAAAAGCTGAATATGTAAGCAAGATAGGAGGCGGCGCATGAAGGGAGGTAAGGAATGATTGGAGGGGGAATATGAAACGGAGTCTACGTAGAAGCAGGGGGAAGGTCTGGAAAGGGGGAAAAAGACTAGCATTGGCCAACGTCATGAAAATTAGACCTGGGAGGTTATTTAAGAGTTGGGCAACGCCCACAAACCAAGACTGCCCGATACCCCTGAAGACGCTACGGATGTAGCGAAACATATCGAGGGGCAGTTTGTGAAGGGATTGTTTTAGGTGACAGTGTGGAGCTAAACATCAAACAAGTGAAAAGAACTAGAGATATATCAGATGCAGTCAGGCTGGAACCAGCGCGTGGCTACCAGCTCTCTTTGCAAAATATGATTTATGCTGATGAAGTGAATAAAGCAAGCAAGCACACTGCTATTTTTAAATAGGGTTGTTTATTAAATATTTTTAGGACAAACACAAAATAAAAGTTATGTCTTAATTGTTAAAAGGTAACATAGGTGCAAGAGAGGCTCTTTGGGTCTTAGACCATTTGTAAATAGAATGAAGCCAGGAAAGGCCCAGGATCCTGCTTCCCGGGGTAGGCTGGCGGTGAGTGGGGGAGGCGAGCTACCGGCCTCAGCACCATCGTCCTCCCTGGGGTCAGTAAGATCTAGCAGGGGCAATACCAAAGTGGCCCTTGCAACCCCAGGGAGTGAGGGAACCCGTGGTAGCCGCAAGGTTACTGCGGCGGCCGAGACCACCGCGGCTCATCCCATGTGAGTTTGCGGAATGCTCCTGGAGGGAAGCCAGGACTGGCAATAGTCGGGTGGGGTAGCATGAGGCCCCAGAAATCAGTCACCATCTTTGGCTCCCGAATCCTGGCGTACCTCCAGATTCCATCACAGTAGGGGGGAAGGCAGTGGATCTATCCTTCTGGATAGACAGGCATGGTCTGAGTGCCTTCAGACAGCAAGGTGGGGGCGAGACCGCAACCGGCCCCGGGAAGCCTACCAGACGGAATGTTGTCTGTCTGAAGTGGGTAGGCAATGAAGAGTGCCCTACTAGAAAGAGGGTGGCTGAGCTCCTATTTCAGATGGGCATCAGAGCATGTGACATCTTTGCCCTAATACATCCGTATGGTACCCAGGAGATTGATGTCAGTTTTGCCTGGCCAGAGGGTCTTGAACTTTTCTGGTCCGGGTATGAACTGGCAAAAGACCAGCCGGTCTGGCAGGGGTTTTTTCATGAAAGCGATAACCCGCCAGAGTGAGGTCAAGAAAGTGACAGTTTTGACCCGTAACAAGTCGCTTTCTGGCATAGACATCATGACCTGGCTAAGCAGGTACGGAGACGTCCAGGGTCTTCCTAGTAAGATCTTGGATGAAAACGGCATCTGGTCGGGTGCCTGGGTGTTTCAGGTTAAGTTGGGTCCAATTCAGGTGGGTTGGTTTCCCACATTCCTTCCTCTGCCTTCCGCGGGCGGGATAGGACCCAGGTCTTCTACAGGGGGCAGCCTAAGCTCTGTTACAAGTGCGGCTGCCCTTCGCATTGCAGCGCTAGCTGCCAAGTGCAGAAGTGCGCATTCTGTGGGGGTGTGGGTCACCTAGCCGCATCTTGTAGGGTGATTAGATGTAACCTATGTGGTGAGCTAGGGCACGCGTTTAGTCGTTGCCCTCGCTCTGTTGCCAACATGGCTCAGGCTCGCGCGGAGGAGAGCCGGGAGGCTCCCTCGGCCGAGGTGAGTGCTGACGAAGGCACCAGCGCTGTGGGGTCGAGGAAGAGGAAGGAAGGTCCGTCCCGGCAGAGATGGCGGGAGAGGCATCAAATGGAAAGGGAGAAGGAGGAACCCCGTCCCGGGGTGATGCCTGCGCCCTCCCAGGAGGCAGCCTCTCCTGTAACAGCTGAGCTGAATGAGATCGGGAGGCTAGACTCTGTCCTCGTGCTACGCAAGTGCGTCAGAGGGTAGCGGGACAGTAAGAAAGAACTAGATGGAAGCGCCTGAACAAGAAAAAGTCTAGCCCGACCAGAGTGGCCGTGGAAGGCGAAGCCGACTCCCCCCTGGATCTCTCCAACCGGTTCCTCATCCTGGATGAGACCTGTGCCTCCTCTGTGGTGGAGGAGGTTGAGGATGGGGGTCCGGAGGCGCAGGAGGGAGAGCCTTCTGGAGAGCCCGCACTTCCCTCTGGTGGGGATGTAAGGTCCCCAGGTGGAGAGGCTGGTCCGGACCCACTGACCGAGAACAACACGGGTGGTGCGGGGAGGGTGGCAGTGCCACCTTGGAGGGTAGCCCCGGGAGGGGGCGGGGTAAAAAGTCTGGGAAAAAGAGTGGGAAAGGGAGGGGGAAGAAGACCGTCTAGCTTAATCACCCTTTATGGCGGTACCCACTCCGTTGACGTTGGTGACCATTAATGTCGCCAGCATAAAATCGGATGTGGGTAGGTTTACAGCCTTTGATTTTCTCAGCCGTGTTGAAGCTGACATTTTATTCTTGCAAGATTTGGAGGCCGTCCATAAAGCCAGGGAATGGAGATCAGGACCCTCCTATTGGTCTCTTGTGGCCAAGCCATATAGCGGAGTGGCAGTCCTTTTTACCGCACCGGTGGAATGCCGATGGGTGATCGAGCTAGAAATGGGGAGGTGTTTAATCTTAGATGTCCCCATGAAGGGACAGGAGCTTCGTTTGATTAACATCTATGGTCCCCACGTAAGTGGGACCGCAAATGTCTCTTTATGAGGATTAAGCCCTTCTGTTTTTACGAGCCGGCAGGGGATTCACCTATTACAGAGGTAGTCAGATTAGGTCTAGAATAGACAGATTTTATTTGAAGAAGGAGGCCATCTTTTCGCCTTTAAAGGTTGTTGAGGTGGAATTCTCCGACCACTGTTTGATTGATTTCTTTTTGAATATTGCAGATACTCCCCAAATGGGAAGAGGGTACTGGAAGCTGAATTCGGCCCTCCTGGAGGAAGCAGAGGTGAGACAATCCTTTGAGGACTTCCTTCAGAGTCAGGTACCGTTGCTGGATCTCTGTGACACTAAGTCTGAGTGGTGGGAGATATTCAAAGATAGGGTAGCAAAATTCTTCCGCCAGCTCTCGAGCCTCAGGTCCCTGGACAGGTACCACTTGTACCAGGGTCTGAGGAGGAAACTCGAGCATCTGGTCTCAACTGGAGGTAGCCATGAGGATATCTCTAGGGTGAAATCTTTGCTCAAGAGGTGCCAGTATGATAGGCACGCATCTTTGGTTTTTGAGAGGGATTTCGGGAGATACCGCTCGCCTGACCCTTACAGAAACTGTAAGATGTCAGTGGGTTGTAAACTGGTGACCGGTCTGATCGATAGTACAGGATCTCTGAACAGGTCCAGGTCAGGGATCCCGGAAATCGTCAGAACCTTTTACTCACACCTCTTGGGGAGGAAGGATCTGAATCGGGACAGGATGTCGGCTTTCCTGGTTGAAACCATCCCTGTGTCAGGAGTAGACCTTTCTCTTGGTGTTTTGGTGGAAGAGATCGGGTAAGTGGAAGTCAGCCTGGTGATCGAAGGGTTAGCCCTAAAGAAGTCACCGGGCCCAGATGACTTAACATCCGAGTTTTATAAGACCTTTAAGGACTCCTTAGATTATGTTAAAGAAATTTAGTTAGTTCAGAGGTGCACAACGTTTTCTGGTTAGGGGCCACATTGTCAGACTATATCAATGACTAGGGCCGAAAATAAAATTTAAAGGGGTATTAAGAACTGAAATACTGTATTTATGGTATATTGAAGACACAGTATATACCATTAATGTCTAGATACAGTTCCAGGACTCCCATCTAATGGGAGAATACATGAAAAATACATGTGAGCAGCCACAATACATAGACATACATGTCTGCCTCCAGATGGTTGGGGGCCGCATAGAATGGTATCAAGGGCCGCATGTGGCCCCCGGGCCACAGGTTGTGCACCCCTGAGTTAGTTGGTGAACACAATTGTGCTAGGGTTGTATGTTTCATTATTAGGTGGTCTCCATCTCCTTATAAACATATCTCTTATATCTTATAATCTCTAATCTCCATTAGATGTCACATATGCTTAAAAATAAAAATGACTCATAATCACTTGATATGTCTATAGGAAAAGCGGAACTTAGCAGAAGTTAATATATGCATATGGAATTTCCCAGATAGATGGAGTAATGTGTATCCCATTGGCTGCCATTATCATTCTTTTGATTTGTTGTTTAATGTATACTTGTATGATTGTGATTGGACATATTAAAATTGATGACAAAGGGGGGTGTGATTACACCAACATGTATTTCTAATAAAATTAGCTCCCTGGGTGTAACCAGGAGAGATCTGCATGATCAGCAATGAGACTGGACGTGCATTTCTTGTGCTGCGGCCGCACCCTCTTACCATGAAGGGGGAAATTTAACATAATTTGAACACCACAGACAACTGAGTATTAAGTCTAATTTGGGACTTACCCTAAATTGTATTGACAATCCCCTCTTGACTGAGGTGTTCAATGAGTGCCTATCCTCGGGCACTCTGCCGAAGTCAATGAGGAGGTCAGCCCTGATCCTTCTATCAAAGGGTAAAGATCCGAGCCTTATTGAGAATTGGCATCCCATAGCACTTCTCAATACGGGCAGGAAGATTCTGGCAAAGATACTGTTTAATCGGCTGGTCAAGTTTGCGCCCCGGCTCCTTTCAGGGACCCAGCATTGCTCAGTTCCAGGCTGTAGTTCCAGGCCACACTTTTAGCGCTGTACTCGGTGTCCGAGAGGCAGTGGAACAGAGTAGGATGGGTCACTGGAAGGGGTATATGCTGACCTTAGATCAGGCAAAGGTTTTTGATCGGGCTGATCACAAGTACCTCTGGTCGGTCCTTCTGAGATATGACCTGCAGGGGGGTTTGTCAACTGGTTAAAGATCTTGTATACAGGGGCAGAGAGTTTTCCGCTGGTGAACGGTTGGCCACTCTTTCGAGGTCGGGTCTGGAGTCCGCCAGGGTTGTCCGTTGAGCCCGCTCTTATACGTGTTCGCCATCAATCGAATGTATCTTGCCAGAGCGTATGTATCTTGCCAGAGCCTCTCTGGACTCGGGTCTACAGCCTGTTCTTCCAACTGTTATGGGGGAATAGGCTGAATCTAATAAAGAGAGAGGTGACATACCGTACGAGGAGACTAGGGGGGTTGGGTATGGTCAACCCCGTGGTGTTTCTAGTGAACACCTTTGTAAAGATCAACCTAGCAAAGTTCTGGGCAGAGAGGGCTCCTCCGTGGGTAGTCTCCTGCAGGGGGTGGTTTCGGCCTTTCTTCCAGGAATGGGAGACAGGAGGGCAAGTGAAGGATTTGCGTACGCCTCACGGATATCTTCCGGCTTATGTCACACCGATTCTGAAGGTAATCCGCTGGTGGGGTTTGGAGGTGAGGGAGATCAAGACCCAGTCAAGGAGGTCCCTTGACAAGAGGGTCTTGTTGACCCACTTTAAAAGCCCCTGACCCTCAAGGATTTCCCAAGCCGTGAGCTAGACAAGGGGTTACAGTTGTTAAATTTGGCAAGGATCCCCTTAAAGTTTTGGGACTTGGCTTGGCGCTGCTTTCAAGAGGGACTGTATGTAAGGGACAATTTGAAGTACAGGAACTCCGATGAAAGGGGTTGTCCCCGGGAGGAGTGTGGCAACATACTGGAAAGTATGGAGCACTTCCTGCTTCAATGTCCTTTTAATACAGAGGTGTACAAACGGGTGGGAGCTTCCATTGGCTGGCCTCGGTTAGCCAACCTCTCCTATGCAGAGTGGGCCTATGGGGTATTCAGAGACCTGGGAAGGAGGGACCTGTGCACGTTTTTCCTAGTTAGCCTAGTTGTTAGGTTTTACATGTGGAACGCACAGTGTTTAGTTAGCACTCAGCAAAAAGTCCTCCCGGTGGATGAGGTATGTAAGAACATTCACGGTGACTTGGTGAAGGTGCGCTCTCTCGAGTATGAGAAGCTGGGCACGAGTAGGGCCTCTTACCTCTGGAGGGGTTTTGCTTTTGATGTGCCCTAGCTTAGTAATACTCTTCCTGGTGGTGGGCTAGTTTCTATCACCTTATGATTTTTGTTTTGAAATAAGTTGATGGTTTTGAAAAGGGATTGCAGATGACCGAACTTGGGCCTTCGGGTGGTTTTGTCTGTTAAGTATTGATTTGTTTTGTTATGTACTGTGAAGTTCGTTATGTTTTTGTGTTGTTTTTGTGTGTTGTTTTGTGTGCATAACATTTTTATATAAATTTTTGTATATTTGTATATTAAGGTAAGAGGGTTGTAGTTAGGTTGTAGTAAGAGTTCCAGCTCCAAGTTGCTGCAGTTTAAAAAAGTTGGATCTTGGGATCGAGCTGGCGGTCCGCTGTGAGGCGAGCTACTGACTATCTGAGCCCCTGTCTCTCGGCGCCTCCCCGATGTTCTTGACTGAGTGTCCCGGGGGCCTGAAGCGTTAACTTTGAAAAAATTCGAGTGTTCAAAGCAGGCCGGGTCGGAATGGAACAATGGAATAGCAAACTGTCCCAAAATTAAGGTTGACACGCTGCTGCCAAGCAGACCGTCCAAAATAATTAATTCTTGATGTGACATTCTGCTGAAGAGCAGACCATTAAAAAAATGTAAGTGTGACACGCTAATGCCGAGCTGACCGTCGAAAAAATGATATTCTTTATGTGACATTCTGCTGAAGAGCAGACCGAAGAAGAAATGACCAGGGCACGGGTTATGTTTTGGGACACATGCTGGTGGGGACAGCACACCGGGAAAAATAGTGGTGGCTGGGGACTGCGTAACGAGGGACAGCCGCCGCCATCAGGCTGCGAAAGGCCTCGGTGTCCACCAGCCTAAATGGGAACATTTCCAAGGCCAGCAATTTAGAAAGTTGCGCGTTTAGAGCTATGGCCTGTGGGTGGGTGGCAGGGTATTTGTGCTTGCCTTCAAATGCCTGGGGTAAGGACATTTGAATGCTGCGCTGGGACATTGAAGTGAACATGCTGGCTGATGGTTCCTGCGAAGGTCCAGGTGCCGGGCAGGAGGCATCTGGACAGCAGGTAACAAAGAGGAAGAGGAGGCAGTGGTGTGACCTGCAGACACAGATCGTGGACCCAGGCATTTGGCCCACCTGTTAGGGTGCTTTGCTGACATGTGGCGGATCATGCTGGTGGTGGTTAGGTTGCTGGTGTTTACGCCCCTGCTCATCTTGGTACAGCACATGTTACAAATTACAATACGTTTATCGTCAGCACTTTCCTCAAAAAAGTGCCAGACTGCGGAACAACTAACCCTTGGCAAGGGAGCTGGCCACAAGGGGCTGCTCCGGGGAACAGTTGCGGGCCTGGTTGCCATGGCCTGCCTTCTCCCTTTTTCCACCCCACTGCCTCTTCCAGCCTGTTGCGCTGCTGCGGATCCCTTCCCCCTTTGTACTGCTGTCCTCGCTCGGCTTGCCACCTTCCCAGGTTGGGTCAGCTATTTCATCGTCCACCACCTCCTCTTCCACATCCTCACTCTGCTCCTCCTCTTGACATGGTGAACTAACAAGAACCTGACTTAACTGATCCTCCTCATCCACAACCGCTTGAGACACTAATTGCCCTTGAATTATTGGCAACTGTGTCTTATCATCATCATGTACCTCGTGAAACGCTAGTTGCCGGTCCCCACCGTCATCTTCTTTAGACTATGTTTGCTCAATAGGTTGGGAATCAGGGCACAATATCTCCTCATGTCCCACTTCAAGCGGCCTTGGCGAGAGGCCTGAGCCAAGGAACGGTGATGAAAAGAGATCCTTGGAATATCCGAATGTGGGATGAGTTCTTTGCCCAGACTCTGCATGGTGGCAGGAAGGAGGATCAGGGTGAGGATGCAGTTGCCCAGACTCTTGACTACTGAGACTGGACTTTGTGGAAGAGGTGGTGGTGCTGAACTGACTGGAAGCATTATCAGCTGAAATCCAACCGACTACCTGCTCGCACTGGTGTGGCGACAAGAGTTGTGTCTTGCGCTGCCCTGCAAACTGTGACATGAAGCTAGGAGTTTGGGATCTTGGGCTCTGCCAGCAGGCACAGTTTCACCGCGCCAAGAGCCATGGCCTCTGGGTTCATCATCAGCAGCACACCCACTTCCTCGTCCCTTAGTGCTCGCCTTTCGCATATTGTATAGTATATATGCAACTTGGTCACAACTACAGTACTGCAGATTTTTATTAACTGTATGATCAGAAAAATTTAAACAAATGTCCAATATTCTGAATGCGCAAACGTTATAGAGCAGACGCAAATGAGGAACTGCGGCCTAAATTATCGGTATTAAATGTAACAACGGATGTCAGCTACATAGACTTTTGAACAGTTGTAATACGCTGTGCACCTAGCGATACTGACAGGGCACACTTGGGTTCTTTTTGCCACCCAAAAAAAAAAAAGGCAGACGTATTTCACAATGTACTTTTGTTTCTTTGTGGAACAGAAAGAATCTTTCTACCTACCCAAATCCTATCCTTATAGTTTAATTCCCTCCTTGGGCAAATTAAACTGCAGCCGCAAATCAGGAACTGTGGCCTAAATTAATGGTATTAAATGTAACAACGGATGTCAGCTACATAGACTTTTGAACGGTTGAAATACGTTGTACACCTAGTGTTACTGACAGGGCACACTTGGGGTTTTTTTGCCACCCAAAAAAAAAAGGCAGATGTATTTCACAATGTACTTTTGTTTCTTTGTGGAACAGAAAGAATCTTTCTACCTACCCAAATCCTATCCCTATAGTTTAATTCCCTCCTTGGGCAAATTAAACTGCAGCCACAAATCAGGAACTGCATCCTAAATTAACAGTATTAAATGTAACAACGGATGTCAGCTACAGTATATAGACTTTAGAACGGTTCTAATACACTATGCACCTAGTGTTACTGACAGGGCACACTTGGGTTCTTTTTGCCACCAAAAAAAATGCAGAAGGATTTAACAATGGACTTTTGTGTCTTTTGAACAAGGATACTAACCCTGCGTATAGAAATCCTATCCCTACACAAGTCCCTCCTTGCGCAAATGTTATACAGCAAGATGCAAAAGAGGTACTGCGGGCTTAACAGCAGAAATTATAGCAAAATATGTCAGGTATATAGTATACAGAGAGTATCCTACAGCATGCAGCAGAAGCAGCACATGTGGCGTTAATGGCAGGCCACAAAGCGCTATTTTCACTACCTTTAAACACCCCCAAAATAATAAAATATTTCTTGCAGCCAGATATAATAGCCCTTAAAAGGGCTTTTGGGTCTTTTTGAGCGATTTCTATCCCTGCCTAGCGTGCTTCTTTCCCTACAATGTCTGTCCCTCCTCGCAGCAGCAGCACATGTGGCGTTAATGGCAGGCCACCAAGCGCTATTTTCACCACCTTTAAACACCCCCAAAATAAAAAAAAATATTTTTTGCAGCCAGATATAATAGCCCTTAAAAGGGCTTTTGGGTCTTTTTTGAGCGATTTCTATCCCTGCCTAGCGTGCTTCTCTCCCTACACTGTCTGTCCCTGCATGCAACAGCTCTCCCTGTCTAAGACTGGCCGGGTCACATCTCACCAGGTGCTTTATAGCACCCGGTGACATGTGACCCGGCCAGCCAGTCAGTGTAATGCCAATAGCTAAGATGGCTACTGGCATTACACTGAATAATTGGCTAATTAGCGTGCGGGGAGGTGACTCGAGCATGGCGCTCGAGCACCGCCATGTTCGGCCGAATAGTGTATTCGGCCGAACATGTTCGCTCAACACTAGTCACCATATTTTATGACCAACACCATTTAAATTTGGATTTCTTAAGCAGCTTATCAACGAATCAGGATCATCCCTTATTCATAAACAATAAAGGTCTACACCTATTCAGATTTATAACATTATTTGCTTATTCTCAACACTCTCCTTGTCTTACACGTACACTCATTTTACAGCAGTTATAGAACATTAACCCCTTTGTTTATATAGTTTTCCATTTCTTAAATTGCCTAATGAAGGGACAAAATCTTGCAAATCTATTTGTTTTGTTTAGTCACCCTATTTTTTTAATAGGTACTATATACCAGCTTTTATCAGATACAAAAATATGAAACCCAGTATTATACTCCAAAATTAATTATATTTATTCTTTATTGTTTATTTTAAACAAGGTGAAAATGGGATGCTTTGAATTTTTTCATTTAACAACTTTTGAAACTTTTTTTTCACCAATTGCTTCTCCCATACACTGCAATGATTTAACATTGCAACCTATGGGAGATTCATCATGTTCCTATGGAGCCGTCCCACGGGCAGACCTCCATAGACAGTTCATTATGACAGGACTTGAAGATTTCAGGGAGACAGAGGCCGCCACAGCAGCCATAGGTCTCTTCCTATCTAACTTGTACAGATGGGTGTCTTCAGTGCTCAATAGAACTATAGACTGAAGATAGACTCTCTGTCAGGATTCAGGGTGCTGAGCCCTCCAGCGGATGTTGGGCGGGTGCGGACGTTCCCGTGTCCTGACGCTATGCGGTGCTCATCCCGAGTGCAAGCCAGAAAATCCTCTTGTAACACTTAGGTTCCTATAGGGTTAAAGGTTTGGCTAGTTTTGCTAGTTTTACTGGCAGGCATCCCTGCCAGTAATTTTGGTCCATTCAAGGGTGTGGCTGGGATCCCTGCTCCTATCACGCCTTGGGGCTGTGACTCTAGCCACTATTTAGTTTCACACTCGCCATTCATCTGTGCCTGCTATAGAGCCTTGTGCCTAAGCTAGCTACTCTGTGTTTATCCGGTATTCCAGTGACTCTGTACCTTTTTCCCTGGTTTCTGTTTCTGTTACCTACATTTTGTGTTATCCTCTGTTTATTCCTTGCTTGGTTCCTTTACCTTTTACCCCTTCAGTTCCTGACCTGTTTAGGGTTGTTCCTGCTTGTGTTTTGTTTTGGTTGTTTGTCTCGTGTTCCACTTTCTTCAGTGTAATTGCAGTCTTCGGTTGGGGCCGGCCTGTTAAGGAGCCGGGTTCCCCCAAAAGGCAGGGACAGTGGTTTGTGAGGAGTGTCAGGGCCTCACTTTGTCTGTGTCATTTGTGTCCCCCTGACCTACTCCTCACACTCTCCTTGGCAAAACTCAGAACTTCGCTAAGAAGACTCTTTACACCTAGTTTTCTACTACAAAGAATCATTGTTCCCTAATACATTATATTACAAAAATGTCCCTACACAATATTGAAAATATTTTTGTTTTTTTAAATATTTTAAAACACTTTTTCAACTTTACTTTAGTCCTGTTTATACTATACACTGCAATACTTCTGTATTACAGTGTATAGGATTATTTACCGACAGAGGCAGACTGCCATGACGTGACAGTCCTAGGGAATTCAGAAAGGCTCCAGCTGCATTTTCAACTTTTTGGAACACTGTTTCCTTCAGTTGACACCCTTTGCTGAAAATCACACACTCCCACTTAGATGTCATGGTTGCTATTGACCACAGCATCTGAGGGGTTATAATGCCAGGATCAGAATTATCTGGCAGGGTGCCAGTTGTATAATACAGCTCAAATTCAAAAGTGATGGCATGGGCTCAGCCCCTGAGCCATCATTATGACATACTACTAGAGCACTGAGCTCTGATTCACTGCATAATTAAGTCAGTGAGCGGGAGGGGTTAAAAAATTATATGTGATGCAAGGGAGCAGGTCATCATCATGGCCTGCTATTAGCTTCACCATCCCCACTTGGATATTGATTTCTGCTGGGGAGATGCTACGGAGACGTGAGGTGATCCGTGAGGAAACCAGTGCCGGGGACCAGGTAAGTATTGTCAATATGGTGGGTCCGGGCATTGTAAGAGGTTTATTCACTCTTGGATAGACTCTTTAACATGGGTCATGATGAGTGAAATTTAAAGGGACACTAACAACAAAAAAAATGTTACCACATGTTAACAGGCTACATGTGAATATTCTAAGGATTTTTAAATTCATGTATTGTACTTCTTGTCCTGGCTCTAAACTTCTAACGGGGGATGAGTGACTCAATTAAAGCATCATATATTACACTGATAAGTGCAATGTTATTCTGGGCATCATTATCTAGGCCTATCAAGAGACAGAGCTGTTGTAGTGTTGTCCTAATTCTAACCTACTATTTTACTAACAGATAATGTCTTCCATGCATCTCTCTGTGCTGCTAGAGAGTGACAATATTTTGTATTCCTTGTCAATGGTATAGTAATGCCAAAAGAAAAAAGGAAAATAATCAAAAAGTCTTTAAACATATTGTTTTCTGGGAATACCGAGTTAAAACACTCCTTTCTGACTAAAAAATCCCTTAAAAAAAAAACAAATCCTTCTTGTGAAACCAGTCTTTGACGTTTATTCAATTGTACCATTGGTATTGGTGTAAAAATGATTGACACATTTTTTTCATAGTTATGGTGCTTGATTTAGAGAATAATTCCAAACTGTTAATTAATTTAGAAAATGCTGAAAGAAACTCCCTTAAACTAGAATAGATAAGGTAGAAGCAAGTGTCTCCATGA
>ONZH01011175.1:0-34402 GCA_900303285.1 Rhinella marina
CCTCCATAGTCCCTCCATAGTTCCTCCATTGTGCCTCTCCTCCATAGTGCCCCAATTGATCTCCTCCTCCATAGTGCCCTCCATAGTGCCCCAATTGTGCTCCTCCTCCATAGTGCCCTCCACAGTGCTCCACCTCCATAGTGCCCCCATTGTGCTCCTCCTCCATAGTGCCCTCCACAGTGCTCCACCTCCATAGTGCCCCCATTGTGCTCCTCCTCCATAGTGCCCTCCACAGTGCTCCACTTCCATAGTGCCCCCATTGTGCTCCTCCTCCATAGTGCCCTCCACAGTGCTCCACCTGCATAGTGCCCCATAGTGCTCCCACTGTGTGCCAAATCAAAGCTTAAATGAAAAAAATAAACACTTATACTTACCTCTTTCAGCGACGCAATGCAGGCCTCTTCCGGCCTGTGTCCCACGCTGTACGGCTCGGGCGGCGCGATGACGTCATCGCGCAGCCTGTGCCGGCCTCTGATAGGCTACAGGCAATTTTCTCGCAGCTATGCACCAGATGTTTGACAATCCAAATCGGCGAGCTACTGCTGAAGCAACTATATTAACCTTACGCCAGGGCAGGCGTTCTGTTTCAGACTACGCTACGCTTCGGAGTTCCGAAGATGGGCTATTGATACGAACTGGAACAGTGATGCTCAGCTTCCGCTTTTCCGTAAGGGTTTGTCTAGTACTGTTAAAGACGAGCTTGCCCGAGCAGAGGCTCCCTCTGGCTTGGATGATTTTATTAACCATTGTATCCGTATTGATACTCGTATTACAGAGCGCAGACAAGAGAGAGAAAGATGGGTCGCCTTGAATGGAAGTAGAGGTTTTTCAACTTCATCTGTTAAGGTTCCCCTAAGCAAGCCTACCCGGGAAGCAGAGCCTGAGCCGATGCAGATAGATTCCGTACAGAGGCTTCAAAGTAAGGACCGTAAGGAACATAGGCTTCGAGAAGGCTTATGTCTGTACTGTGGTGGTTTGGGCCATTTCCTTATGAACTGTCCCAATCATCCACTTAGAACCGCAGCTGCAGTTGCTGAATGTGACTTCTCTGACTCTGAGTCAGTTGTTTCAGAGTCAATGTTACCTCTGAATGCTGTCATATCCTCCGTTTTTTCTCACATCCAAAGATGAGAGAAGGGATCACACTGCCTTCTTCCTATTCAGATCATGATCAATTCTCAGTGGGTCTCCAGTACCGCCGTGATAGATTCAGGAGCCAGTGGAAATTTTATAGACTTTTCATTTGCTAAGAAGCATGGAATAAAGTTCCGAAAGAGGGCTTCTCATGTAGTACTGGAGACAGTGGATGGATCTCCACTAGTCTCAGGACCAGTGGATCAAGAGACTGTACCCCTGAGGATCCTTTTGAAACCGGATCATCAAAAGACACTTACCTTTATGCTGATCACCTCTCCACATTTTCCTATTATTTTGGCTTTTCCCTGGTTGCAGACGCAGAACCCTGTTATCAACTGAGAGACGAAGGAGATACGTTTTCCAGGGAAACACATTCCTAATACTATGGAGACACAAGATCCAGTTCTCAGTTTACTTCCTGCTACTATGGAGACACAAGATCCAGCTCCAGAGTCTACCTCCTATTTATGAGAACTTTGCAGATGTCTGTGACAAGAGAAAAGCTGATCAACTTCCTCCACATTGTCCATATGATTGCCCCATAGAGCTTCGGCCTGGTGCAGCTATACCTTTTGGCAGCATTTATCCACTAGCAGGTCCAGAATTAAAGGCTCTCAAAACATACATTGATGAGAATTTGGCTAAAGGTTTCATTCGTCTCTCTTCATCTCCAGCAGGGGCTCCTATATTCTTTGTTAAGAAAAAGTATGGTTCTCTTCGACCCTGCATAGACTATAGAGAACTTTACAAGGTTACAATTAGAAACCGTTATCCTTTGCCATTATTTCCAGAACTGTGAGAGAGAGAGAGAGTACAGCAGGCCAAGATCTTCACATCTTCACAAAATTAGATCTTCGTGGAGCATATAATTTAGTCCGCATCAGGGGACTGTGCCGCACACTACATAATTGTTCACTGGACTGTAGTATATATAACTGAGAGAAAAAATGTACTCTTTAGACTACGGCTACTGTGCCGCACACTACATAATTGTTCACTGGACTGTAGTATATATAACTGAGCTAAAAAACGTACTGTTTAGACTGTGGCTACTGTACAGCACATTACAGAATTGTTCACTGCACTGTAGTATATATAACTGAGATAAAAAATGTACTCTTTAGACTGCAGCTACTGTGCCACACACTACATAATTGTTCACTGGACTGTAGTATATATAACTGAGAGAAAAAGCGTATTTTCTAGACTGCCGCTACTGTGCCACACACCACATAATTGTTCATTGCACTGTAGTATATATAACTGAGAGAAAAAACATACTCTTTAGACTGCAGCTACTGTATAGCACACTACAGAATTGTTCACTGCACTGTAGTATATATAACTGAGAGAAAAAACGTACTCTTTCTACTGCGGCTACTGTGCCGCACACTACATAAGTGTTCACTGGACTGTAGTATATATAAAAAATATCATGCAACAGATGCAAATAATTGGAAGTATTGATCATATAATACTAATATAACATATCCCAATATATTAAAATATAACTTTTATTGATAGATACCTAAAAGCCAAAATATAATGGAACAACCCACAAGGAATACCTTTCTAAATTATCCACTAAGAATAGGGTAGCATATGAAGAGTAGCCACATCGAAGGTGGGGTCTTACTCACGATTAGTTGATAACACCTTAGGATATATCGCAGTGTTGATCACTGTGAAGACGGGCAGCTGTTAAATATCCAGGTAGTAAGTAGGGATCATATGATGTTATATCCCTACTTTCACCCTGCTCACTATCCCTGCCTACAGGCAGAGCACCCGCCCCGATAGGGGCGACCCCACCTCTCGGTGGCTAAACCCTTGCTTACACCTATTAATCACCCTAAAAGGGCATCCTATGATCCATGCTAAGAACACAACTATTGTAGTCCCAGTCCCGACGCTGCGTTTCTCCAGCTGCCGCTGGTTCCTCAGGGGACCAATAATAATATACAATCTTGATAGATAGATTAAAGGACCCTATGATAAGGTGAGACCTTTTCAGCCCGGATGTAGGCTGTGGCTACTCTTCATATGCTACCCTATTCTTAGTGGATAATTTAGAAAGATATTCCTTGTGGGTTTTTCCATTATATTTTGGGTTTTAGGTATCTATCAATAAAAGTTATATTTTAATATATTGGGATATGTTATATTAGTATTATATTAACTGTAGTATATATAACTGAGAGAAAAAATGTACTGTTTAGACTGCGGCTACTGTACAGCACACTACAGAATTGTTCACTGCACTGTAGTATATATAACTGAGAGAAAAAACGTACTCTTTCGACTGCGGCTACTGTGCTGTACACTACATAAGTGTTCACTGGACTGTAGTATATATAACTGAGAGAAAAAATGTATTTTCTAGACTGCAGCTACTGTGCCGCACACCACATAATTGTTCACTGCACTGTAGTATATATAACTGAGAGAAAAAACGTACTCTTTAGACTGCGGCTACTGTGCCGCACACTACATAATTGTTCACTGGACTGTAGTATATATAACTGAGAGACAAAACGTATTTTCTAGACTGCGGCTACTGTGCCGCACACCACATAATTGTTCACTGCACTGTAGTATATATAACTGAGAGAAAAAGCGTACTGTTTAGACTGCGGCTAACGTATAGCAAACTACAGAATTGTTCACTGCACTGTAGTATTTATAAATATTATATTATTCTGCACAAACAGAGTAGAATGAAATACACTTTGGTTTCTGCAGTTAACGCCGTGCTATCAATTAGGGTGGTAGCAGAACCAGCAAACCATTATATTTCTTGTAGAAAAAAATGTAAAAATTGTGACTCACAACCTCAATTTATACTGCAGGAAGTTTCTAAGCTCCCTCTAGTGGTGGCTGTAACCATTTAAAATGTTATGATTTAAAATGTATGTCTGTGCAGTGGGTTTGAAGCTTTGTATAGAGTTGAACTGCTGCAAAGAGAATTTATGAGATGCATCAGCCCATTTAGAGTTAGATGAACTAATATGGTGTTCCATGGCAAATAATCGCTTAAAAATCCTTCAATCCAGGTTTTTAATGGATATTGATAGTAAAGTTTACAAGAAAATACAGTAGGTGGGGTGGTAGGGGTTTTAAGACATGTGTCTCTATGGTAACTGTTTCCTAGGCAACTGGCCAATTCAGCAATCACCCCCATTAAGTGAAGCAGTCTGAGCTGGACGACAAGCATGATAAAGGGAGAGTCCTGTGGAGCTCTAAGAAAAATCACTCATTGTTTCTCTTATTTCTCCATTTCCCTTCTTTCATTACCTTTTACATTATTTATATCCCAAGACCCTGCAAGCAATGGATGAAGGTTCATAATTAAAGCATTGTCTGTGACAAGCTGAGTATGAAATAAGGATCGACAATGCAGGAGCCTCAGAGAGGAACACAGTAAACACTAATGAAACTTTTGAAACAAAGACAGAAGAAAAGCACAAAGGACATCAATTCAAAAATGAACAAAAATATTGTCTCTATTCCTTTCATAGCTAAAACATTAATTCGCCTTGGACTGATCACATCAAGAAGATACGATAATGGTCTTTTTGGAATGAACAAAATTTAGAGACAAACTTTTTGAAAATTTGAAAAAAAATTCAGTATTTTATAAATTCCAGAGGCTACAATCAAACTGAAGGAACTTTACTTTAAAAAAAAAAAAAGAAAGAAAGAAAAGAAATCTGAGTGAATAAGGAGAGATTCCCTGTTTAATACAAGCTTTGTTGTGTCCCTTAGATGGTAGCTTCAGAATTTGCCTTCCCCGTCCTCAGGTTCTGATGTTTAGCATTGTGTAGTGGGTGTGGAACCACTATGTCAACCTAACAGATTTGACTTAGAGCTAGATCCCTTATACAGGGATCTAGACTTCACTGCAGGGAAACCACCAGGTCACTATGTCCTGGGGTAATCTCTGTTTGATTGACAACTGACCAATGGGGTGGAGAACCAAGGAGTCAGACAAAACCATAGTCAGGGACAGGCTGAGGTCAGGGCAGGTAGAATAAGTGAAGTCCAATAAACAATCAGAGGTCAGGGTGGGCGAGTCAGTAAAGGCGCCGGCAGAGGGCAGGTCAGCCTGCGAAAGATCAAGCCAGGAAAACTGTCCGAAGATGGTAAACGGGTAAACAATTATAATCAGCACATATTCCAGGATACTAGAAGACTAGAACCTATTGCTCAGTCATCTTTCCACAGGGGAAGGTGCCTTAAGTACCCCAGAGTAGCCAACCATTGACTTTGGAAGATTCTGGTAGATGCACGCTGACCCTTTAAGAGTTGGGTGAGGTGAGCATGTGCACTCAATGGGTAACCTGGGGACCAGACTTCATCCCAAGTAGAGCACTTCTCTGACTGGGCACACTGGGTAGGTGGAGAGGGATCCCTTTTTATACAGGTAAACTTTTATTGGTAAAATTAAGGCAGAATGTTATGTTTTACATGACTACCTACTCCTCTTCCCACCCCTGAAGACCATCATCTAACCAAAAAAAAAAGCAGCTACAAAGAGTTTCCCTTGTTCTGGAGGAGACAACACTTTATTTCAAAGGCAACCATAAAATACTTACAATGCTCTGTGGTGATACTGTATCAATTGAGCTTTCCATAAATCACAGTTGAAATCTCAAGATCCCATCAGTAAACATCCTGTGATCTGTGGACAACCACTTTAAAGAAATCCTGGCTGCCATATGCATGTAATAGCATGCCTTGTGCAGTTTTTGTGATGCACATTTCCTAAGAGATGATGGAATGTGAACATTAGCATTCGCTTTTCTACATAGTTCTAATTTCTGCCCAGTCATCTAAATGCATTAGAAGAGAAATACCACCTGTCAAATAATGAACTCCACGCAAGCTCTGTCCAAATTCAGAAATGGCATAAGAATAAAAGTTAATTGAATGCATTAGAATTCATAGCACAAATGTCAAGCTGAAAAAAATCAGGGATTACAAAGGGTCCTGAGAAGTGATTAGTGCTAATTGTAGTGGGAAACGAGCATTGTTCATAACAAGTACCAGAGTTAAAGAGGTACTTTAGCTGAGAAAGTGGTAAGAGGAGTGCAAGGGCAATGGTTTTAATTAAAAAAAAAATCCAACAACATAGACATTATAGATGTATACCCATACAGGGGCTCCAACATGAAATCTTTAATAGGGCCTTCCAACTATCATGCATTATTTATTGTACAGATCTCCTCAGATGTGCAGAGGGACTTTTTTGGCTTATTTAGGCACCAAGGCTCTGCACTCTCTCCCTAGCTATGTCCCTGTTGCCATAGTCATTAAAGAGGTTTTTTATCTTCAGGCAGAACCCCCCCCCATCCCCCAAACCCCACATGGTCAGATCTGAGAAGGGAAGCATACTTACTTGCTCCCTGTCTTGGGTTTCCGTACCAGTTTGTTCACATCTCAAAGACAGGCCCCAACCCCTGCCACTGCTGCAGTGCTCTATGCTAACCAGGGGTTGGAGGCTTGGCGGGGGTTACAAAAAGGCCAGAACTCAGCAGCAGGGAGGAGGTAAGTATTCTTCCTACCACAAGTCGGCCATGTGAGGGAGTTTGCCTGAAACACTGCCAAAGACAGTAAAATACTTCCTTCCTTACAATCAACTGTCCTTAAAGGATTTTCCCAATTAACAACACTTATTCAACTGCTTGGACCACTTGAGATTACTAGAGTCCCCTTTGATGGGACAGTGGTGTGCATTTACAGTGCCTTGAAAAAGTATTTATACCCATTGAACTTTTCCACATTTTTTTCATGTTGCACCCACAAACCTAAATGTATTTTACTGGAATTGTATGTGATAGACCAACACAGTGTAGCAAGTATGTGTGAAATGAAGTGACAATAAAAATCTAGAAAGTGTGGCGTGCCTTTGTATTCATTCCCCCTGAGGCAATACTTTGTAGGACCACCTTTTGCTGCAATTAAAGCTGCAAGTATTTTGGGGTATGCCTCTAGAGGCATACATTTTTGCCCATTCTTTTTTGCAAACTACCTCAAGCTCAGTCAAATGGGATGGAGCATCTGTGAACTGCAATTTTCAACTCTTGCCACAGATTCTCAATGTGAGAATTTAGGATTGGACTTTGACTGGGCCATTTTAACACATGAATATGTTTTGCTCTAAAGCATTCCATTGTAGCTCTAGCCGTATGTTTAGGGTTGGTGACCTGGAAGGTGAAACTCCCTGCCAGTCTCAAGTCTTTTGAAGCCAATAGCAGGTTTACTTCCAGGAGTGTACTGTATTTAGCTCCATCTGTCTTCCCATCAACCCTGACAAGCTTGCCTGTTCCTGCTAAAGAAAATCATCCCCACAGCATGATGCTGCCACCACCATGTTCCACAGTGGGGGTGGGGTGTTCAGGGTGATGTGCAGTGTTAGTTTACCGCCACACATAGCATTTTGAATTTAAAAAGTTTAAGTTTGGTCTCATCTGATTGCTGTGTCCCCTACATAGTTTGTGGCATACTGCAAATGGGCTTTCAAAAATAGATTTCTTCTTCCATAAAGGCCAGATTTGTAGAGTACATGACTAATAGTTGTCCTGTGGACAGATTCTCCCATCTGAGCTGTGGATCTCTGCAGCTCCTCCAGAGTGAGCGCTTGGCTACTTCTCTAATTAGTGCTCTAGGTGGACGGCCATGCTCTAGGTGGATGGCCAGTTTAGGTGGATGGCAGGGGTGGACTGGGAACTTAAAGTGGCCCTGAAAAAAAAATTAAAAGTGGCCCCATGTTGTAGCCCGGTCCAAATTGATGGAAGACAGGTCCAGCAATACCATATTGTGTCACATTATACCACCCAACAGAGCCAAATACCACAGTCCATCACAAGATACTGCCAGCAGCACAAAATACATGCCCAAAAACTTCCACTGGCCAGCCGTGAGGAGGGCTCGGGCGGCCCCCTGGGCATCGGCCCACCGGGAAATTTCCCTGTGAAGTCTATGGCCAATCCGCCCCTGGTGGACGGCCATGTCCTCGTAGGTTTGCAGTTGTGCCATACTCCTTCCATTTTTGTATGATGGATTGAACAGTGCTCCATGAGATGTTCAGAGCTTGGGATATTTTTTACAACCTAACCATACTTTAAATTTCTCCACAGCTTTATCCCTGACCTCTCTGGTGTGTTCCTTTCATTTGCTGTTTCATCACTAATGCTCTTTAACAAACCCGAGACCTTCACACAACAGCTGTAGTTATACTGAGAATAAATTACACACAGCCAGACTCTATTTACTAATTAGGTGACTTCTGAATGCAACTGGTCACACTAGATTTCATTTAGGGGTATCAGAGTATAGGTGGCTGCACACGACAATTTTCAAATTTTTATGTAAATATATTATTAATATGTTTAAATATATTTAAAAACATGTATTATTTTCTTTTCACTTCACAAATACTTGCTACTTTGTGTTGGTCTATCATAAAAAAATCCCAATAAAATACATTTAAGTTTGGTATGAATACTTATCAAAGGCAATGTCCACTCCATTCATTTGGAAAGCTTGGCTTTATCTCTAGCAGACCAAAAATGTCAATGAAGGGTGCTGACACATCTCCACCAGCACTCCATTTTCCCAGGGGATATCAGTACCTCTGTTTCTGTGATCACTGTGCCACCTTTTCTTACTACCCTACAGGCAGCAAGGGCCTAGAAGTCAGACAGAACCACAGGTCAGACAGCACCACAACTTTCAACTGTATCTCTATCCTAAGGACATAGATACTGTACAGTTTTGGAAAGACAGCAAACTTCTGTTAGGAATGGTATTTAGCTATAGCAAGTGCTGGTCCTTTTAACCATCAGGGTTATGCTGGCTGCACATGACATCACAATGCTGCAGACAGACACTGTGTGTTGAGCAGTTCGTAGAGGCCTGTGAAGAGAGTGAAGGCAGGACGAGAACATGGGAGCTTCTTGCTCTGGCTGTAGCTGCAGCAGTATTGACCCCTTCAGCACCAGATATCAGATGAGGACAATGCCTTAGAATCTCCCCCCTCCTTATTCTCATTTTGTCACAATGCCATTCACTGTGACACTTGTTGCCATGCAGATTGGCTGCATGTGCTCTTGCATACTGGCTGCAGACCGTTACCTGTGTATCCAGATAGCTTGGGTGCTGCGTGCTGGCTGCGGCATTCTAGTGTTTGAACTGTGTTCTGTGAATTTGTGTACTCCCTGTGTCTGTAACAAAGTACGGTTCACTGTGACACTTTTTGGCGTGCAGGCTGGCTGCATATGCTCTTGCATACTGCCTGCGGGCAGTTACCCATGTATGCTTTTTGCTTGGGTCCTGTGACTTGTATGCTCTCTGTTTTCACGTAGGATTATTGTTACTCTGATCTGTGTGTCTGAATATCAGGTGGTCAGGTGTTGTAATCACCCTGCTTTTTAGACCTTTGAGCTGTGTGCCTGAGATCAGTCTTTCTCCAGGAATGCGGTGTGTAGGGTGCAGTGTACTGACCAGTGTTTTTGTGATTCTACCCTGACTTGTGTGGTCAGCCTGTTATTTCATCAATGTCACCATGTCTTGGTCTGTCTTGGACTTTCTACTATGTTACTTTGTCTCAGTATTTTCTATGTCCGTCTGTGATCGCCATACACCCAGTTCTGCATGGAGCCTCTTTCCTCATCTTCTCCTTTCAGACCAGACGCCATTTTTCAGCCATTTCTCAGCCATTTCTCATTTCTGCAGTTTGACAGAAAAAAATCTTAGTTTACTAGTTTTCCATCATCCTCCCATCTTCTGGACAAATCATCCTACCACCCCCAGTACTGTGCCACTAGTACGACACAGACAGTGCCCTTCAATAATTATTGGCACACAGTGCAAATAGTGGTTGAGCACATTAGCTCCTTTGGAGGCCTGTGCCTGTGGCAGGGGTCCATAGGAATATAGTGTATTTCTCATACACGCCAGTGCTAATGCACATAATCATAATGACCTGGAGTATGAAAGTAACAGGTCAGTTTTACCGTACCGGGAACGCCATAAAAACAAAACCCATAAAACTGTTTGCGGAATTGAGGTTTTTTTTCCAATTTTACCCAATTTCGATTTTTTTCCAGCTCCCCACTACATCGTATGCAATGGTTGAATCAAAAAGTGCAACTTGTCCCACAGAAAAAAAAGACCTCATACAGCTATGTGAACAGAAAACTAAAAAAATTAGTGGTGTTGGAAAGGCAGGGAGTGAAAAATGAAAATGCAAAAACCCAAAACCCTCCAGGACTGAAAGAGTTAAAGCCAAAATCATGATTGCATTGATTAAAAGAGGAGTAGTATGTACAGCACCTTCTCCCCCTCTATGATCCACACCTGGTATTGGCTTAAAAAACATCAACAAATAACTGGACTCAATGTATCCCTGCAGTTGTAAACATGCACTGGCAGGCCACAACCCCCCCCCTTGCTGAACCCCTAGCTACACCTCTGCCTACAGATATTCTGTATTCTGATCACGGTATTAGCAGCCTGCCAGAAATATCAAGCTAATGCGATATCTGATTGAAATACTCCTAGTATTGCATGAGTAGGAAATTGACCTGAAGTTGCTGCATATGATTTATTCAGCAGATTTTTCTTGGCAGATAAACAGTATATAAGGTCATACAGAAATTTTTGCTTCAAGATTTGCTCGAATATTACACAGCATTAATTTTTAGTGTTTAATCGATTTCTCAAAACTTATTAAACAAATGTGAAAAAGACAAAACTAAAAGGATTTTCCAGGATTACTATGGTTTTTAAAAGATTTTTAAGAGCTCATGTAGTTGCTTACATCATATACCTTCCTCATGATTTTCTATTTCAACTTGGACACTCGAGACCTTTTTGCATCATGTAAACAAGTCACTTTATATCCTGTAGGTGGCAGTTCTTGCAGATGTATCCAACCAAACACAAGATGCACTTCTCCTTTCTCTGTCACATCTCCAACACCGTCCCTAACAACATCCAGCTAGTTTATAGCTCCTCCCACCCAGGTAGTTACATAGAAATTCCCCTACCACTGCACCTGTTGCTACGACACGCCTGTGGATATCACATGACAGGAAATAAGATAGAGCTGCATGGACATAGTCATGTGATCAAAGCCCAGAACAGAAGATAGGAACAATAAAGGTAAAAGAAATACATTACAAAACTACAGCAACTAGAAAACCCCTTTAAGGAGTGTTACAAGTCTAATGCATGGTACTACTAAACCCTACATGGAAAACAGATTAAAAGTATGTTTACACATAATAATTAACATGTGGATATTTCTTACGAATTTACTAATGAAAAATCCAGAGCATATTACAATTCCAACATATAAAAAGTAAGTGGATCTTCATGTACAGAAAAAAATGAAATTGGTGCAAGATTTTGGAGATTGCAGAACTTGCAGTTCATACATGAACTTTCCACTTGTCGCTGGCAAAACACACACACACACACAGAACTCTGAGTGGCCACCTTATGCTTTCCCTGATAAAACACTAACAGATCTACCTATTGAATCAATCTACCTTACTAAATATGTCCCTAAACTGTCCCTACAACTCTCTGATTGCTGGCTTGTGTATGTAATTGCTTTCTGCAAGACACATCCAAGACACAAGATTTCAAGCCCAGAGACTGAAAGACCTACTAAAAATTCTAAACTCTGATTGGCTCACAGCTTGTGTGTCAGCCTCTGAGCCAATCAGGACAGGTCCTCCTTCCTCCCAAGGTCATGGGAATCTCTACATCCATTGCCCCCCCACACATCATTTTTCATGGAAAGTTTGCACAGTAAAACGCCACTCGCACAGTTTTGTGTGCTTTGCCGTCCTTGGCAAATTGCCAAAATTTTGGATTTGTTTGGCAGCAGAATGGCATACATTGGCAATTAACTCAGCCATCCTAAAAAAAAAATAAAAACAGTACTATACATTTTTTCACTGTATCCCTCTGTATAGGAAAGTGCAGGAGACTGCATGTTCATGTACAGTTAAAAAAAAATTTTTTTGACGTATACCAGCTCAGTGTTAGACACTATTTTAGCCCTTGTGTCTATGAATAACTTGATTTATGCACCTTGAGGCATGCATCGGGTACCAGGAGTGGTGGTAACCAGTGTGGGGTGTGTACCTGCTCAGACTGACTATATCCAATCAGTTCTGCCATTTTTAGACTGTGCAGGTACACCCCCAACTTGTTACCTCCACTCTGTACCCATACTGCAGACTGCTATTAATTCATTCATAACTTCTAGTAGAAATAATACAGGAATAGCACAACATAGAGCCATAAGAATAGATGTTCCAGAATTGTTATTACATGGGGAATGCATGAAGATATTAAAATAGGCATGTCAAGAGTGGTGAAAGGTCCTCTTTAACATATACCAATGAAAAATTCTGACCAAATACTGACTGTGTGCAAGTAGCATAAAGGGAAACCTTGGTAAAGCATACAGTGTGTATCACTTTCTGATCAGTAGAGGTCTGACCTGAGCATTAACTACTATTAGTATTCAATCCCCAACCCACCATAACAACAGGATGACTAGGCTGACCCCTCCCTCCAAGGCCTCATGCACACCACCGTGTCCATATCGCAATAAATGCTGATACATACCTTCCACGTGCACTCCATGTTTTTCTCACTCCCATTACTATAAATGACTATTCATGTCCGTAATACAGAATGGACATACAGATGCAGACAGCAATCTGATGACATCTGTGTGCTGTCCATTTTTTGTGGACCCATAGAAATTAATGGGTGGGTCAGACACGGATGCAGAATATGGATTTGTAAATGAGCCCTAATGAAAAGTGAGCATGAGCAGTAATGAAATAGCAAATGTCAGCCCATGGTCTCTGCGGCCAGTGGATGTGTGAGAACAGGAATATTTTTTCAAAGATATTCCCATAGGAAGATACACCTTTTAAAAAATATGTTTAGCATAAAACAACTCAATATGTAATTTTCCTGTTGTATATTCCATTTAAACTCAAAAACACTTTCTCACCAATGCGTCGGCTCCTTGTCACTGCTATTGGAGTGAAAAGCTGGGATTTTCTTATTAATACTAACAGGCACAGCATCAATTAGCAGTGAACTTGATCGAATATTAGTCAGAGCGCGTTATTTGGCAGGTGTACATATCATATGCTATTTCTATACGCTATACTAAATAGCCCCGCTTCTCTCATTGTGTATCATGCATCTCTTAATTATGTTGCTCCAGAATTGCGTACCCACCACTGAGCTGATTTGAGCATTTCCCTTGCAATTGTTTGAACGTTTAGGCCCCATTTAGTTTGCTGTCAGGTATCCTCTGAGATAGTCTACGCTAATGTATGATCATCCATTATTTGAAGCTATTGGCAGCATGCACACTTTGGAGAAAGAAAGATCGTAAAATCTGTTCTCAGCGTGGGCTCTCAAGAACAAATTACCTTTTGTAGCAGGTGATTTGACTAAAATTGAGTAGATTGTACCAAAACACAAAGACACTTTGATATTTCTAGTGGGTTTTTTTTTAGTCTGTGCATCAGGCTATTGATTCGAGAGGGCAACAGGAGAAAATACAGTGAAAGAAACTGCTGAAACCAGACTATATTTATTTCTTGTGCTGGTTCTGCACTAATTGAATGGATTTGTTTTTCTCAGACCAATTTTTAAAAGGTGTTGGTCATTTTTATATAGAGTCAACACATTCCACAGCAATCACATCAGTGCATTAATTGTAAGAGGGTTGAAAGCAGCCGTGCCCTTTCTACAAGAAAAGTTATATCCTTTCCAGTTAATTGCTTGCGTTACCATGGACCGTATTACAGTGGTTGAATTGTTGAACTATTATGTGACTGAGTATTTCTGAAAATGTGAGTATAACAGTTACATGTTATGTTATATTGTTTTTCATATCTTCTAACACTTAAAGGGGTTTTCCCATCTCAGACAATGGGGGCATATCGCTAAGTAGGTGGGACCCGCACCTACATGGAGAACAAACCCCTGAAGATTGTGGAGGGAGTACTGTGCACGCACAACCACCCTACATTTATTTCTATGGGGCCACCGAAAATAGCCAAGCGCTAGCTTGGCTATTTCAGTCAGCCCCATGGAATTGAATGGGAGCGCAAGCACGGTGTATTCCCTTTTAATCCTATGGAGAGAGCACTTGGCAGTGGCCAGACCCAGGAAAACCCAGGGTCCTCTGGCCACCACCTTTCCCGCTCCATTATCAGTGTAAGTGCGGGTCCCAGACAGTTCCAGGCAGTGCAAAACATCATAATGCCTGCCCCTGGAAATCAAAGTGGAGAGGGCACAGCAGTTGCAAAGAGAGCAGATCCTCTAAGTATAACAGCAAAACCCTGTTGCCTCCTCCTAGAGGCTCATTTGCATTTATTAAAATAATTGTTTTCTCAGCAATGCAGGGACATACTACATGAGCATGGGACCAACACAGATGCCTTCAGCTGCCAAATGCACATGCAACAGGCCAGCCAGTATCATAGGTACAAATCTGCTGACAGATGCCCTTTAAGTATATCTACCATCTGGTGGTTGGTCCACTACAGGAGAATATTCCAGAGGTGTCACATAGCCAAGTATGAATCTCTGTAAGGGAATGTCACAGTTTCATGCCCTCTATTAGATCAAATCCTTTAGAGACCCAAAGGTTTTCTGACTTACTACAGCAGGATGGTGTCTGCCAATGGCTTCCACCAGGTTTCAGATTGGATAGATGTATCTGTGAAGCCAGTCTTAAAGTGGCCATAGACATTAGTTTAAAGTTGATCAAAATGGACTATTTCAACCAAAATGAACAATTGTCAGTTGAAATGTAACAACAAACTATAGTTTTTGCTGACCAATGACATACCATTATTATCTGAAAAGAAGCCACGTTAAATATTTTTGATAGTCGGACAAAAGATCTTTTGTTCAAAGAAAGATTGTGTATAGAGAAAATATCTTTCTTTAAAAGAATGTTCCCAGAAAGATCCTCCATCCATCGCCCAGTTTTATTGAACATGTGTGGCCAGTTTGAACAACTGTAATGGCCAATATGGACTACATTGTGTGTGGCCGGTCTGTGAATAGAACATTCACCAGATAATTGTTTGTTCAATTGATGTGCAACCATCAACCAACTTCTGTCTAATGTGTGTGGCCACCTTTACATTGTTGACTGTAATAGATTGCTTATTGTCTTCTACTTATGGTATAATTGTCTCACCTTGTACCACCTAGTAAAAGTCATAAATCATTATGAGAAATATAAGGTCAAAGTAACCTAATAATTTATGTCCTCGTAGCTGTGTGGATTCCATAATAGTCAGATGTTGTAACATGGGTATTTACTCAAGTAATGGAATTTATTTGTTGTCTCAGCATACGGTAAATTACAGACACGTCACATCAAATGTGAGCTACCGTACGTATGATTTGCCATTGATGTAAGACACCATCACTCTCCATCTACTGTATAAAAATACTCACAAGCAGGGAAAGAGGTTGTCTATGAAGAGCTGTAATGTGTTCACAGTCTACCGAAGACATAAAATCTTGTTAGACTGAAGGAACTTTTGTATTTCTATCCTTAGAAAATGTTCTTGATATGTGTTCTGTACTGAAACTAGAAATAATGAGTTCTTATAAATGTATAAGAACATATTTGACAATGAGTCTAGTTCATTTCAATAGGCCTGAAATGGACATAACACTAAGAATCCACTATATAACTGCTGGTAATGAGTGATCTAATTATCAGAAGGTGATCTACCCATTAAAAGAGAGACAGCCTTAGGTTGATCCTGTTTGGTGATTGCCCACAGCATCAAGCAGTGCTAGGCGTGATGGAACATGTGGTAAATCATAGCTCTGATGACCTACTTCACAGTATTGCACATTGGCATTTGCTATTTTCTTTGGGTATGTTCACATCAGGGGCGCTGCTAGGCTAAAACATTCGGGGTCTTGGCCCCTGATGTTTTCTCCCAGGCCCCGAATATCCTGCCTGCCTGTTAGATACACATCATGTGACCAGTGCAGGAGAGACTCCACAGTGAAGAGAACTCTAGGGGGAAGAAACTCTGCTGAGGTCTTCTATAAGGAAAGGTAAGTGAAGAGAGAGTAATGCTGGGAGTTATAGTTGTTTAACTGGGACTGTATGTTAGGGCTTAAGACAGGTATGTTATTTACATGGGACTGAATGTTCAGTGGGTGATGCTATTAACATGGGACTGTATGTTGGAGGGGGCTGTGGGAGGGAGTGATGTTATTTACATGGAACTCTACGGTGAAGGGTGGGAAAATAATTTTATTTACATGGGACTGTATGTTGGAGGGGCTTAGGAATCATCATTACTCATTATTACTAAGAGCACTATGGGGGGGGACTTATTACTACTTAGGGCTCTGTAGAGAGCTTTATTACCACTAGGGGAACAATAGGGGGGCTTATTTCTTACAGGCGCTCTGTAAGGGCATTATTAATACTGGAGGGCTCTTCTACTAATGGGGGCACTCTAGGAGAGCATTATCACTGTTGGGTCCAGTAGGGGGCAGTATTACTAATGAGGGCATTCTAGAAGGGGATTACTATTGGTGGGACTATGAGAAGCACTATTACTATGGTGAGAGGACACTGATATTTCTTCAGGATAGTATTTGGGGTGTTAGGGGCCACAGCAAGCAGCAGGATAACATTGTGGGGGCTCGAGGATGGGGATGATGACCAAATGGAGAAGATGATGACAAAGAAGATCTACATCAGAGGAGACCTCACCTGAGAGGCCCTGGATGTGAAAGGTAAGTGCTGTTGCGGAATGGTGGGAAGGTGGTCGACTTAGAGAATTGGGCCATATGCATTGGGGCTTGGGCCCCGGATCTTTTGAGACCCTAGCAACGTCCCTGGTTCACATAGAGGATTTTTGAGGAGGAAGTCTGCATGAACGTTTAACAATAGGAAAGCTGAACATACAGGACCACTTCTCCATTCACCGCTATGGGACTGCCAGAAATAGCGGAGCCGACACTCAATTCTTCATATGGCTGCATATTCACTATTGCTTCCCCTCACTTCGGGAGCCCCATTCTGCAGATATGAGCAGGTCCCAGAGGAGTATCCCCACATCTATCTGACCTTGATAGCATATCCTGTCTCACATGGAATTACCCTTATAAGTCAGTAAGAGTTCTGGTAAAGTAACAACAATTATATTAGTAATATAACAATGCTAGTAATTATTATGTATAATAAAACATATGTAGTCCTGAAGTCACACATTAATCCAGAAATCCATTTCCTAACGAAGATGATATGTAATTTCTAGCTACAAAAGATGGTGCTCTGATGGAAACCGAATCCCAAGCCCCTGAGCTGTAAGGCAGAAATGCTAACTGCTGAGCTGTTGTGTCATTCTAATATCCATTAAAGTGTGATTGATAGGTTACAAGGATGAAGTGACAAATTAAAAGAGACAACAATATTACAAGTGATTTGAAGGCTGTTGTGACCAGGAATCCTAGCATCTGCTCTATCTCCTCTTCTTTTTGCTTCTGTAAATGAAATAGAAAATGTGATGGTATATACAGTACGTATGTGTAGGATCTGACTGCTTCCCTGGCAATTGAACTGCTTTTCTTTATTTCATAATATGATGTGCTAGTTGATATTATTTTTTTTGTATAATCCTTCTTTATTGAGTTTTAAAGTAAACTACAACACAGAAATATTTTCACAAAGGCACAGAAACAATGGGGTACAATCCCAGTAACACAGAGTAAAAGATATCAGTGACAATATGATAGCATAAGAATACAATTCGATGTGCTAGTTGATATTAGATTTATCATAGTTTATTATGTAAAGGAGTTATCTACACCTTTATATCCATGAGTTCATAGATGTGTGAAGGCTGACAATGTAGTACATGTTAGTGGCTCTTCTCAAAACTTATATGATCTGTCTCAGCAGCCACCATTTTACAGGTCAGAAGAGAGATAAAAGGGCATTTGCAATCAAAAAGGAATAATTTTTGGACCATTTTTTAATTCACAAAAATCCTACACAGACTGTTTGTTACCACCAGCTACAATCCGTTTACCCATAGTCATATAGGTCACTTTGACATTACTAATGCTGTCTTGGCATTAAAGAGTCTGAAAGGAGTGGGATGCAGCCCTAGGAGACCTTAGAGTGTCATACATGACTTTTCAGGACAATTGGGAACTTTTGTTTCGGGCCATATTTATTTTGACCCAAACAAATCTCACTACCGATTCAAGGGACCTGAAATGAATTTTAGGAAATTTATGCTACAATGCCAGACAAATTTAGACACATGGATGAACTTCGGTGTGTGAATAAGCATGGAAGAGGCCACATCTCTCTGTTCTGCTGCTCAGCGTGAATTCTGAGGTTCTGACCCTGCCGAGTACATATCAGATGACTATATTAAGAATAAACCATCTCCGATCTTTTATAATTTTTCTAATATTTTTACGAAAAAAGCCTAACAGTACAATTTTTTTCAAAGCTGAATTGGTCAAATATAGGAAAACTGACATTATTTGGCCCAACTCACACTGTGATATCAACTGGCATATGGCAGGAGATACATCTACTGCACTGCAGTCACACAGAAGACTACAAGAGAGATGAGCAGTTGCTATTCTGGTGCATGGACCTTTGTAAATTTGGAGTATGGTAAATCCTGTGCCAGATTTACACTAGAATTTCATTCATGTACCAAAAGTTTGTCCATGTGCAGGAATTTTGTCTGTGCACCAAAAATATGTAAGTGCAACAACAATTTTGTCTATGCGCTAAAAGAAAGTCTGTGCACCCAAAAATTGTCTAGTCTAAGTTTATTCTACGTATAATTAGGTGTACTTTCACTCAAAAAATGACAATTTTTAGGCGCACAGTGGTCCATTTTAACCTTGCCTCTTTTCCTTATGAAGCCATGACCTGTCAAGCCTCGACCCTGTGGGGCGAGGCTTAAAAAGCTTAGAAAAGAGTGTAAAACAGTTAACAGTAAATGTGAGGCAAAGCATGTGCTCCAGTTTATTAAATTACAAAATGCACCAAAAACCTGGTGCACTTTCAATAGTAAATCTGCCCCAGTGTGTATATAGTATATATGTGCTGCTACAGAACCAGAAAGCCTACTGTACTGTATATTGTAGGTGTATGGCTGTGCAGTAATCCAGTAAGATTATTTTCTCATTTGTGTACAGTCATTAGATAGTAATTTAGTTGGAAAAAAGTATTTCTTATTTTATCCACATTTTTACATGTCCGATCAATGAAGTCAGAAGATTTAACACTGAATGCACTATTGAACCTTAGACAAAACTGTACAACCAATAATGTCATTCCTCGTACTTCAGAACTAGCGACTGCCAAAATAAATCTCTGCCCAGGGAAGCTTTCAATACCAGTTTCAGCATCATGGACAGAGGCAAATGATGCGATTAACCACTTGGCCAGCCATACAGTCATACAGAGTTTGGTTCAAGTTGACTTTCTTCTTTGTGGTGCTGCATGATATGGCGGTGTACAATACTGATGGCAGCTGTCACACATAGCAGATTATTGTGTGTACTCCAATGTCAGTGTTATGCTAGGAGTTGAATCAAATGCATAATTTAAAGGCCACACAATGGGATAATTGGGCACTCACTAGGTAAATGACCAATGCACTAGACAATGTAATTAACAAAGAGTAGGTGAAAAGGCATACCAATCAATATACATAGTATAGTACGGTTCACTGACATGCTTCAAATGGCTTGTCTGTCATATGGGCCCACCTATCTGGACTCCATCTGATATCTTGTACTGAGCTTAAAGGGTTTTTTGGCCTTTCATCTTGTACAGCCAAGGGCCTTATCAACACTAACTGTTGTCTCAGAGGGACTGTTGATGTCCCTTTTAATTTATATATCCCATGGATTTCAATTGGTTCTTTTTTGCACCACTACTCAGGAGAATATTAGTAATCCAATTATGTCTTCCGGTCAACAGCACCTGATCATGAAGTTTTCAATAGTGGAACTCAAGCTCGACTTTTGGAGAGCCACATTTTTAAGTGGGTTGCTCTATCATTAAATAAATTCAATGTAAGAGGATGTTCACACAGAGGCTTTTGAAGCAGAATTTTGCCGTAGAAAGCCACGACAAAATGTTGCCAAAAATCCACCGTCAACCATTCCTGGGCAGGCCACGGCTTTAAGCCACTGCTCCACAATCCTAATAGCTGCCTCCCATTGAGATGTATTGGAAGCAGAGAGGATGCAGCCGCCAATGGGTTTTCAGCAAAATTTTGCTGCAGCTATCTGCGCCAAAGTTCTGCTTAAAGAGCATCATAAAAAATGAACAATGTTCTCCATTTAGATGCTGTTAAAAAAAGATTCAATGGGACGTTATGCCATTTACTGACTTAGTATGGTGTCCTATAGGGTTCAAAGGTTATAGCAGTGTGCACATCCACCTAATGAGTGCTTAGTCATTCTCCCACAACCAGATCTCTGCTCAGTTATTCTGGGTTCATGTCTGTGAGGCCAATAGAAAATGCTTTCTATCCTACTTGTCGGGGAAGGAGCAGAGTTTCTGCATAGTTGAAAAGAAGTAAAGTGGAGAACAAAATATATATATTTTTTTTACTATAAATTGCTTTCATAACAGCATAGCATCACAAGCCTGAATAGACATATTTTCCCTTGACTACCTGGATAATAGGCCTTAATGTTTAACTTCTTACCCACCATAAATGCAAATTTAAAGATGGCATGTGCTCAGGAAATGAGCAGGCACCATAGCCGCTGGGTTTCTGTTGTTTTATACAGCAGACACCCAGAGGCAAAGTCTGTCATCTGAGATGATGCCAATCACAGACTTTAAACCCCCAGATGCCATGGTCAGTTGCAACCAAGGCCTCTGAGAGGTCTTTTCCAGGGAGGGTTTTACTCCCAAGGCTTGAACAGCTCTCCTCACTGAGATTGAGGGAGCTGTTAATTTGATATAGCAACCTCTGAAGGATCCAAAGTCTGCTACTATGAAGTTCTTACTGGCTCCATAGGAACATAATGAATTTCTCATAGACTGCAATGGTAATTCATTGCAGTCTATGTGAGAAGTGATCAGATGATCACATGTTCAAGTCCCCAAGGAGGATTTGAACATGTAAAAAGTTTTTCAAAATCTAAACAAAAAGTTAAAAAACAAACAAACCATCAAATCAATACCTTTTCCCATATTAAAAATAAAAATAAACAATAAAAAATAAAGATTATTTGCATCACCACCTCCTAAAATATCTCAACTATTAAAATACATATTTATCTCATATGGTGAATGTCATTCTGGAAAAACAATGGCTGATTCATCCATTTTTTCTTCCCTTCCCAATGCCAAAAAAAATGAATAAAAAGTCATCAAAAAGTCATACAGAACCCAAAATAGTATCAATAAAAAAACGACACATTGTCCCACAAAAAAATAAGCCCTCACACAACACCATAGCTATTAAAAGGTTAGGGGGGTCAGAATAAGGCGAAGAAAAACTATAAAATGTGTAATTGTGGTAATCATATTGACCCAGAGAATGAAGGTAACAGGTCAGTTTCACTGCCTAGGGAACACATATAAACTATAGCACAATTGTGTGCAATATTAAATGCGTACAAAGTACAACTTCTCCTGTAAAAAATAAGCCGTCACACGGCTATGTGAGTGGAAAAAAAATTGACACATCTGATCGCTGGCTATCAGTCAGCCACAATACACACCAGTAAATGTTCAACTCAAAAATTACAGAAAAACATTAAAGGGGTTCTCCGAGTTATATATATTGATGACCTATCCTCAGGATAGGTCATCGATATCAGATCGGCGGGGGTCCCGGGTGTCGGATCAGCTGTTTGATGAGGAGGCGCACGCCGTGTCAGTGCTCTCTCCTCTTAATTGTTTACATGCTGGCCGACACGGGGGTAGTGGTGAGTAGGTGTAATTATACCTAACCACCCCATTCATTTCTATGGGAAGAATCGCTTCCATAGACTTGGATGGGAGCGATTCTTCCAATTGAAATGAATGGGGCAGTTAGGTGTAATTACACCTACTCACCACTACCTTCGTGTCGGCAAGCATGTAAACAATGAAGAGGAGGCAGCGCTGATACGGCGCGCGCCTCCTCTTCAAACAGCTGATCGGCAGGGGTGCCGGGTGTCGGACCCCCGCCGATCTGATATTGATGACCTATCCTGAGGATCATCAATATATATAACTCGAAGAACATCTTTAAACTTAACAAACTTAACCTTTATTCAAACTGCAAGATACTCCCAAAAATAATAATCAATTACCCCAGTGACCCAATCCTACTAACTTCTTCTTTACATAGTAACATAGTTTATAAGGCCGAAAAAAGACATCTGTCCATCCAGTTCGACCTGTTTTCCTACAAGTTGATCCAGAGGAAGGCAAAAAACCCCTGTGCGGTAGAAGCCAATTTTCCTCACTTTAGGGGAAAAAATTCCTTCCCGACTCCAATCAGGCAATCAGAATTACTCCCTGGATCAACAACAACCCATATCTAGTAACTATAACCTGTAATATTATTACCTCGCAGAAATACATCCAGGCCCCTCTTGAACTCTTTTACTGAACTTACCATCACCACCTCCTCGGGCAGAGAGTTCCATAGTCTCACTGCTCTTACCGTAAAGAATCCTCTTCTATTTTTGTGAACAAACCTTCTTTCCTCCAGGCGCAGAGGATGTCCCCTCGTCACAGTCACAGTCCTTGGGATAAAGAGATCATGGGAGAGATCTCTGTACTGACCCCTGATATATTTATACATAGTTATTAGATCTCCCCTCAGTCGTCTTTTTTCTAAAGTGAATAACCCTAATTTTGATAATCTTTCTGGGTACTGTAGTCCACCCATTCCAGCTATGACTTTAGTTGCCCCCCTCTGAACCCTCTCCAGCTCTGCTCTGTCTGCCTTGTTCACAGGAGCCCAGAATTGTACACAATACTCCATGTGTGGTCTGACTAGTGATTTGTAAAGTGGCAGGACTATGTTCTCATCACGGGCATCTATGCCCCTTTTGATGCAACCCATTATCTTACTGGCCTTGGCAGCAGCTGTCTGACACTGGTTTCTGCAGCTTAGTTTACTTCTCTAAAGGAGAACTCCCACACTGCTAAGGACAGTCTCACAGTCTATGAATCTGTCCCTAAACAATCCTTTCAATGACTTTTACAGTCAGATGCAAAGTTATGCGCACTTTTCTCCTTAAAGGGTTTCTGTCACCAGAAATCACCCTATTAAACCAAGTGTCATTTGCAATGAGCAAATGACACTTGATGCCAGTAATGTTACTATTATACCCCTCAGTAACGCCGTTTTGCTAAAAATAGCGATTTTATAATATGCTAATGACCTCCCCTAGGTGCAGTAGGCGTGAACCTGCACCTAGGAGAGGCCGTAATTATGCCTCTTACCACGCCCCCGGTCGCCGCTGATTGACAGGGCCGGGCAGCCAGCTCTTTCGGCTCCCGGCCCTGTACGAGCCCTGAAATCCCGCGCCTGCGCAGTAATGAAGCCGGGACCCGGGCGGGCGCCGGCTCTCAACGCGCGCTGATCCCGCGCCTGCGCATTGCGATCAGCGCGCGTTGAGAGCCGGCGCCCGCCCGGGTCGCGGCTTCATTACTGCGCAGGCGCGGGATTTCGGGCTCGTACAGGGCCGGGAGCCGAAAGAGCTGGCTGCCCGGCCCTGTCAATCAGCGCGACCGGGGGCGTGGTAAGAGGCATAATTACGGCCTCTCCTAGGTGCAGGTTCACGCCTACTGCACCTAGGGGAGGTCATTAGCATATTATAAAATCGCTATTTTTAGCAAAACGGCGTTACTGAGGGGTATAATAGTAACATTACTGGCATCAAGTGTCATTTGCTCATTGCAAATGACACTTGGTTTAATAGGGTGATTTCTGGTGACAGAAACCCTTTAAGTTCAGACAAATCTCTAATATACTGTTTATGTTTTCTTTCAGAATTGCCTTCTCGAAACTTCAAAAGATTAGAAAAGAACATGGGCACCAACGTTGTAACCATTCCAGAAAATAAATGAATGCATTGACCAAATTAAAGAAAAACATACATTTGGTAATTAAACTTTCTGATAAGGGGAAACAACTATATAATAACAATAATGGCCATCAATATACAGTAAGTCCTGCTGGACACTCAGAAATATGGGATTTTGAAAACTAACCCGATTTAACAGTTTCAGAATGAAGCTTAAATCTGCACTTTACTAGAAACTAATTGATACAAATAAATTAGGGGGGTTATTTCTGTCTGTAGATGGACGTGGGACTTACTATATTGGCAAACTATTTGTGATGTGGCGCCTGGGATAAGATTCTTATGAAAGAAACATAGTGGATGTACAAGAGGCCTTCCGTATATCCACTGGGTCTGAATGAACAGATTCATTTTATGTGTTTCATTTAATTAGCCAATAAATATTGGTGTGAGTATGATGGGGGAGTATTGGGCATTTTTAAGTTTTATTAAATAGCTTTTGTCCTCGCCTCTGGATTGTTAACCTCCAATCTCCTTGCAATTAAAAAAAATTCTCCTTAGGAGATGAATTTGAATAAGGAGTCTTTGAGGGATCAACATCACCATTATATCAAATGTTTGTCTTTGCTGGTGTGAGACGTATTAATGTCCCTAGGCATTGTAATGCACCCTTTTCATTCACCCTATTTATGAGAGTGTCAGATTATACAATATGCATTATAGTGAGTATACCAAGATGTGGCTGTGCCAGTAGACTATAAAAAGTCAGTACACCCCTCACATTTTTATAAATATTTTATTATATATTTTCAGGGGACAACACTGAAGATATAACACTTTGATACAATGTAAAGTAGTCAGTGTATAGCTTGTATAACAGTGTAAATTTGGTGTGCCCTCAAAATATCTTGCACTTACCAGGGCTGGAATTCTACTTAAAGGGAACCTGTCACCTCCAAAACACCCCCTGAACTAGAGTGAGCAGTGTATAGTGTAAGTGATGCTGAATCTGAATATGTAAGTTTTATCTTCATACTCACTTCCATTCCGTCGCTGTGCTTCCACAAACCAGCAGTAAAATGCATTAAGAGGACTCTTCTTTGAGTCCTCTCCATTATATGAGTGAGCACTGGAGTCCAGTGAGTGCATTTTACTGCTGGTTTGTGGGAGCACAGCGCCGGAATGGAAGTGAGTATGAAGATAAAAATTACATCACCGGACTCAACATCACTTACACTATACACCGCTTACTCTAGTTTGGAGGGTGTTTCAGAGCTGACAGGTTCCCTTTAAGGTAGGGGCAGGTAAAGTTTAAGACATCAGGGTGCTTTCCTTTCCCCCTACTCTTGCTACAAGTAAGATCCCATCTCTCGCTATACCCAAATATTCCAGGTAGATTGGGGCTTTCAGGGACAGCTTCGAAGGCAGCATGATCATCCTTATGACGGCAGGACTTCTGCTTTAGGCAGGTATAAAGAGGGACACAGAAGGTTTGAGTACAGGGGTAATCATTTATTATTCCTTTTATCAACAGGTTTGGTCATACATAACATAAAAGTAAGCTCTGCTGAAGCTATTATAGCCATGGATACTTCATGATGCTTGGTGTGTTCTTTCAAAGAGTTCCTCATCTCCAAAGTTATAACAATTGTAATAAATAAGGTGCCTGGCTGGGTTGCATTAATATCATTCACGTTCCAGGTCCCTCTGTACTATTAGAAAAGAACAAGAACCTGGTCTCATTTTGATTTGTGCACCCATTAGAGAAGCAGAAGGCAATATGTATAGATTTTGTTATAAGTCTAAAACTAGAAGCTCTTGCTGAATTTTTATCTAATAAACAAAAAATAATGCATTGAAATCTGACAACTTTCCCACTCCAGCCTTTCATACTGTCATATTGTTATCACTTGACGTAGATTTAAGCACCTTCAAAGTAAAATTTAAGTGCATTACCTGCATTTATAATAGCTATTTGTATGCATGATGTTTTTCTTCAGCAGAATAGGAATCGCAAATATAAAGTAATAAAACTGTTACTGGGTGTCATTTTTCCTTTTGTGGTGCAGTGGCAGCACAGGCAATCAGATCGGGTAAAATGTTTCAAATAGAACCAATAGATCCTTATGTCTACCCAGGGGCGGACTGGGAACTCAAAGTGGCCCTGGAAAAAATACTAAAAGTGATCCCATTTTGTAGCCGGGTCCAAACTGATGGAAGGCATGGCAGCAATACCATATTGTGGCACATTATACAACCCCAACAGAGCCAAATACCACAGTCCACCACAACTGACCCCATCAGCACAAAAAACATCCCCGCAACTTCCACTGGCTTGCAGTGAGGAGGGCTCAGGCAGCCCCTTGGGCATCGGGGCCCACCGGGAAATTTCCCTGTAAGGTCTATGACCAATCCGCCCATGTGTCTACCCCCCTTTCCCCATGATCAGAAGAGTTACCTGTGTTTCACATATGGAAACCTAGGAACAGATTGTTTAACATTTCCAGCCATCCATTTACTCTTTTTTTTATTTATTTTATTCATATTAAATCTCAAGGAGGTGTTCCATCTGCATAATATAGTAGGAAACGTTAAGACAATTTACAAAGGTGTTTTATTTTTTCTTATTTTATTATTATTGGACGAATACAAACACCGATTTGATTTATACAAGGGTTAACCCAGAAATTAAAAAAAAAATATCTGGAGTAATGCACACATTATTTTATGTCAATGCAAAAAAAAATAAAAAATAGGTCACATTATCTGGAGTACCTCTTTTCCCTTTTTGTGGGTGGGCAGCAGTTCACCTGTAATCCCAGCAGCAAATTGTAGATAGCTCTTGTTATCCCCTTCCTCGCCTGCATAGAAAATAATGTCACACACAGCCCTAGAGATTCCAGTAAAAACAAGCTTTACGGCATGCAATGTAATTTCCCCCTTCACTGTTAAGAGAGGGACATAACTATATATTTCTATTAATTTAAAAGTGAGATTACTATGCTAGCACTGAAAGGAGAAAGGGAGCAGGGAAGCCACTGAGCATGTTACTCCACCTCTGAATGCAGGAGAAGGGGGACCAGTAGGATGGACAGCAGGAAGCACTACCATATAAATGTACATAAAAAAACTAACAATAGTTTTATTGAATGTATGGTGCAATAATACTTCATTTGAAATGCCCTAGTCATTGCACAGTAATATTTGTCATGGGATACCCCATGTTACACTATGATTTTAATGAGTGCTTGTCATCCTTGGAGATTTAGAATCTAGATTAGACAACTCTTTTCTTATACCGGAGATACTTTAGGTTCTACCAACAACATAGTAAACTTTTTACACAGGTCATAAAAACTCAAGATCAATACCTTTTACTATCCATATTATCAAAAATGAATTGTCTGCATATTGGAGGGCATATGAGATGGGCCATTATGGTTAAATGCCGCCAACATTATGTGTATATGTTTTTATGATACATTTCTGGTTGACTGAGGAATTCTGATTAATGAATATTCATTTTCATGGTTGCTTGCTTCTTTGGCAAGCATAATCATCCTATTGTTTACCTTCTACCGACAATCCCTTGACCATGTCTCTCCTCCTTACATAACAATGCTATTTATCCTCTTACAATTATAGCTTACAGCCTGAGACTGCATTATCCGCCTTAAGCCTGTTTTGTAAAACAGTCAAGTATGTCCGTATAGTTAGACGGCTTATTCTCGGCACCCTGTGAGCTTTGGCTATGGAATTTTAGGAGATTATTCCTTATTATAGGGTCAGGAAGATTGATATTTACCACGTTTAGTTTCTTGCCTGTCTGGAGCTGGAAATTGTTCAGTAGATTCATTTACACAATGACTGTAGTAGGATGTATGCTTCCCCATAGAGACATTGACTATGTTTTTCTATTAGGGATGTATTTGGGGGTTTTTTGTGCTCAGGCCAAGACTTAACTACATCAATTGTGAAGTAGTTTTGCTCTGACTGGCCACCACCACCTTCCACTGTAGCACTTATCAGGACAGCAGATCTGTACACATACCCAGCCTTCATGAAATCTTCATGGTCAGACCATGTTGCATGGTGACAGCCAGGCCTTATTGTATAATGATGAGGCTTTGTCCAGTTGCTCTCCATAGGGACTCCTTTGATTGCATAGGTTGGGACCTTCATTGGTCTCGTCATCTATACCGAATGGACCAGGTAATTTCCTTTGCTGGCTGGAACAAGGATCTTCTAAAACCTGTTAGGTTCTGTCCGACAGTCCATTGGAGCTCCTGTCATACAGAGGTAGTAATTCCAGCCTTTCTCTCTCCTCATTGGTTTTGCACACCTCCCAAAGCTGCCATTCAGTGTGTTTCATTGGGCCTGTTCACCCCTGCAGCCCACCATACTCTAAGCCCCTGAATACAGTCATGGCCAAAAGTTTTGAGAATGATACAAATATTAATTTTTACAAAGTCTACTGCTTCAGTTTTTATAATGGCAATTTGCATATATTCCAGAATGTTATAAAGAGTGATCAGCTTAACAGCAATTACTTGCAAAGTCAATATTTGCCTAGAAAATGAACTTTATCCCCCAAAACACATTTCAACATCATTGCAGCCCTGCCTTAAAAGGACCAGCTAACATCGTTTCAGTGATTTCTCCATTAACACAGGTGTGGATGTTGATGAGGACAGGGCTGCAGATCAATCTGTCATGATTAAGTAAGAATGACACCACTGGACACTTTAAAAGGAGGCTGGTGCTTGGCATCATTGTTTCTCTTCTGTTAACCATGGTTATCTCTAAAGAAACACGTGCAGTCATCATTGCACTGCACAAAAATGGCCTAACAGGGAAGAGTATCGCAGCTAGAAAGATTGCACCTCAGTCAACAATCTATTGCATCATCAAGAACTTCAAGGAGAGAGGTTCCATTGTTGCCAAAAAGGCTCCAGGGCGCCCAAGAAAGACCAGCAAGCGCCAGGACCGTCTCTTAAAAGTGTTTCAGCTGCGGGATCAGGCTACCAGCAGTGCAGAGCTTGCTCAGGAATAGCAGCAGGCAGGTGTGAGTGTATCTGCACGCACTGTGAGGCAGAGACTCTTGGAGCAAGGCCTGGTCTCAAGGAGGGCAGCAAAGAAGCCACTTCTCTCCAGAAAAAAACATCAGGGACAGACTGATATTCTGCAAAAGGTACAGGGAGTGGACTGCTGAGGACTGGGGTAAAGTCATTTTCTCTGATGAATCCCCTTTTCGATTGTTTGGGACATCTGGAAAACAGCTTATTCGGAGAAGACGAGGTGAGCGCTACCACCAGTCTTGTCTCATGCCAACTGTAAAGCATCCTGAAACCATTCATGTGTGGAGTTGCTTCTCAGCCAAGGGAATCGGCTCTCTCACAGTCTTGCCTAAAAACACAGCCATGAATAAAGAATGGTACCAGAATGTCCTCCGAGAGCAACTTCTCCCAACCGTCCAAGAGCAGTTTGGCGATCAACAATGCCTTTTCCAGCATGATGGAGCACCTTGCCATAAAGCAAAGGTGATAACTAAATGGCTCAGGGAACAAAACAGAGATTTTGGGTCCATGGCCTGGAAACTCCCCAGATCTTAATCCCATTGAGAACTTGTGGTCAATCATCAAGAGACGGGTGGACAAACAAAAACCTACAAATTCTGACAAAATGCAAGCATTGATTGTGCAAGAATGGACTGCTATCAGTCAGGATTTGGTCCAGAAGTTGATTGAGAGCATGCCAGGGAGAATTGCAGAGGTCCTGAAGAAGAAGGGTCAACACTGCAAATATTGACTTGCTGCATTAACTCATTCTAACTGTCAATATAAGCTTTTGTTACTCATAATATGATTGCAATTATATTTCTGTATGTGATAAAAACATCTGACAAACACACATAAAAACCAGAGGGCAGCAGATCATGTGAAAATATAATATTTGTGTCATTCTCAAAACTTTTGGCCATGACTGTACATTTAAATTTGCCTTTTTAACAGGTTACGACCCACAATTTAAAAAAATGTCCTGCCCGCTGCCGTCTTCTTAATTAAACCTGCATCTCCTCATGAAGTCAAACCATTTGACTACCCTTGGTGTCTCTCATCTTGAAGATGATCAACATCGGGTCTCCCCCAATCCAGACCATGTCTCCTACTAACTTACACTGCCTGTTCGATTCTTGCAGCCACCCTTGAATGACCTATGGCACCTATGATTATCTCTGTGGCTTCCAGCCCTCATCTGCCATCTAAATAGGCCTAAAACCCTGCAGTTTAGGGGCTAACTTTTATATTTTGTTAAGTGTCATTCACACGTCGGTGTTTTGGTCAGTGATTTCCATTAGTGATTTTGAGCCAAAACCAGGTGCGGGTCTATACCAGATCTGTGTTTAGGCTCCAGTCTAGGACCCTGGTTTCGGTTCACAATCACTGATGGAAATGACTGACTAAAACACTGATGTGTGAATGAGGCTTAATACTGCTGACTAGTGTTGAGCGAACATGTTCGGCCGAATACACCCGGTGACATGTGACCCGGCCAGTGTTAGACAGGGAGAGCTGCTGTATGCAGGGACAGACAGTGTAGGGAAAGAAGCACGCTAGGCAGGGATAGAAATCGCTAAACAAAGACCCAAAAGTCCTTTTAAGGGCTATTATATCTGGCACAAACCTATATTTTATTATTTTTGAGGACTTTAAAGGTGGTGAAAATAGCGCTAGGTGGCCTGCCATTAACGCCACATGCGCTGCTGCAGCAAGGAGGGACATACAGTACACTGTAGGGAGAGAAGCACGCTAGGCAGGGATAGAAATCGCTCAAAAAAGACCCAAAAGCCTTTTTAATGGCTATTATATCTGGCACAAAGCAATATTTTATTATTTTTGGGGTGTTTAAAGGTGGTGAAAATAGCACTAGGTGGCCTGCCAGTAATGCCACATGTGCTGCTGCTGCATGCTGTAAGATACTCTCTGTATACTATATACCTGACATACTTTGCTATAATCTCTGCTGTTAAAGGGGTATTCCCATCTCACAAATGTAGTTTGTATAGTTAGATATAGCCATACCAATATTATTACTAATAGAATGTATTTATATAAAATGTATCGTTTAGAAGATTTGCCTATTTGTATATCCATTGTCCCACACACAGTCAGTCAGGCCGTTGCCCCTAATTACGACCACCGCGGCCATGTAGTAGTGGTGGCTGGCTTGCTTTTGTTCAAACCCGCTCTGAGGTAACTGCTGTATTGTGAACCCACATTACATGAGTATACGGAGACACATCTTAGGGGACTTTCACATCTGCACTTTGGATGCTACCAGTCCAAAAATGCAATGGTCAAGATCCGTCCAAAACCCAAACTTTATAAACGGATCCTGCTCCATAGAGATGAATGGATCTTGGAACAGGATCCGTTTCTCTGCGTTTTGGAAGCGAAGACAAAAATACTACAACCCTAAGATGTGTCTCCGCATGTTCATGCAATGTGCATTCACAATACAGCAGTTACCTCAGAGCGGGTCTGAACAGGAGCAAGCTGACCACCACTACTACATGGCCACTGTGGCCGTAACTAGGGGCAACGGCCTGACTGATGTGTGTGGGACAATGGATATACAAATAGGCAAATCTTCTAAATGGTACATTTTATATAAATACATTCTATTAGTAATAATACTGGTATGGCTATATCTAACTATACAAACTACATTGGTTAGATGGGAATACCCCTTTAAGCCTGCAGTACTTCTTTGGCGTCTTGCTGTATAACATTTGCGCAAGGAGGGACTTGTGTAGGGATAGAATTTCTATAGGCAGGGTTAGTATTATTGTTCAAAAGACACAAAAGTCCATTGTTAAATCCTCCTGCATTTTTTTTTTTGGTGGCAAAAAGAACCCAAGTGTGCCCCCTGTCAGTAACGCTAGGTGCACAGTGTATTACATTATGTAGCTGACATCCGTTGTTACATTTAATACCATTAATTTCGGCCGCAGTTCCTCATTTGCGTCTGCAGTTTAATTTGCCCAAGGAGGGAATTAAACTATAGGAATAGGATTTGGGTAGGTAGAAAGATTATTTTTGTTCCAAAAAAAACAAAGCTCATTGTGAAATATGTCTGCTGCTTTTTTTTGGGTGGCAAAAAAAACAACAAGTGTGTCCTATCAGTAACGCTAGGTGCACAACGTATTACAACCATTCAAAAGTCTATGTAGCCGACATCCGTTGTTACATTTAATACCATTAATTTAGGCCGCAGTTCCTCATTTGTGGCTGCTCTATAACGTTTGCACATTCAGAATATTGGAAATTCGTTTAAATTTTTCTGATCATACAGTTAATAAAAATCTGCAGTACTGTAGTTGTGCGCAAGGCGACCATTGCATATATACAATATGCGCAAGGCGAGCACTAAGGAAAGGGGAAGTGGGCGTGCTGCTGATGGTGAACGCAGAGGCCATGGCTCTGGGCGCAGTGAAACTGTGCCTGCTGGCAGAGCCCAAGAAACAAAGTAATCCAAAACTCGTAGCTTCATGTCACAGTTTGCAGGGCGGCATACAACTCTTGTCGCCACACCAGTGAAGCAGGTAGTCGGTTGGATTTCAGCTGATAATGCTTCCAGTCAGTTCAGCACCACCCCCTCTTCCACAACGTCCAGTCTCAGTAGCCAAGAGTCTGGGCAACCGCATGCTCACCCTGGTCCTCCTTTCTCCCACCATGCAGAGTCTGGGCAAGGAACTAATCCCACATTCGGATATTCCAAGAAGCTTTTTTCATCACCGTTCCTTGGCTTGGGCCTCTCGCCAAGGCCGCTTGAATTGGGACATGAGGAGATATTGTGCCCTGATTCCCAACCTATTGAGCAAACACAGTCTGAAGACGATGGCAGTGGGGACCAGCAACTAGCGTCTCATGAGGTGCATGATGATGATGAGACACAGTTGCCAATAAGTCAAGGGCAATTAGTGTCTCAAGAGGTTGTGGATGAGGATGAGATGCAGTTAAGTCAGGTTCTTGTTAGTTCACCATGTCAGGAGGAGGACCAGAGTGAGGATGTCGAAGAAGATGTGGTAGATGATGAAATAGATGACCCAAGCTGGGAAGGTGGCAAGCCGAGCGAGGACAGCAGTACAAAGGGGGAGGGATCCGCAGCACCGCAATAGGCTGGAAGAGGCAGTGGGGTGGCAAAAGGGAGAAGGCAGGCCACACCAACCAGGCCCGCAACTGTTCCCGGAGCAGCCCCTTGCGGCAAGCTCCCTAAATGGTTTGTAATTTGTAACCTGTGCCGTGCCAAGATGAGCATGAGTAAACACCAGCAACATGACCACCACCAGCACGGCTGCAAAGCACCCTAAAAGGTGGGCCGAACGACTGGGTCCACGATCTGTGTCTGCAGGTCACACCATTGCCTCCTCTTCCCCTCTGTTACCTGCTGTCCAAGAAGCAGGCCCAGATGCCTCCCGCCCTGCACCTGGACCTTCGCAGGAACCATCAGCCAGCACGTCCACTTCAATGTCCCAGTGCAGCATTCAAATATCCTTACCCCAGGTATTTGAACGCAAGCACAAATACCCTGCCACCCAACCACAGGCCATAGCTCTAAACGTGCAACTTTCCAAGTTGCTGGCCCTGGAAATGTTGCCGTTTAGGCTGGTAGACACCGAGGCCTTTCGCAGCCTGACGGCGACGGCTGTCCCTCGTTACGCAGTCCCCAGCCGCCACTATTTTTCCCGGTGTGCCGTCCCCGTCTTACACCAGCATGTGTCCCGAAACATAACCCGTGCCCTGACCAACACAGTTACTGGGAAGGTCCACTTAACAACTGACACATGAACAGGTGCTTGTGGCCAGGGATGCTACATTTCCCTGACGGCACACTGGGTGAACGTTGTGGAGGCTGGGAGTGAGTCGTACCCTGGGATGGCACAGGTGCTACCCACGCCAAGGATAGCGGGCACTACTTCCATCCGGATTTCCGCCACCACCTACAGTAGCGGCTGCAACCCCTCCTTCTCTTCCTCCACCTCCTCCTCCACTTCCACTGCAGAATTCTCATCTTGCAGCACCACTAGACTTCAGTCAGTAGCTGAAAGCAGTGTAGCACAGCAGTTGGGAAGCGG
>ONZH01011176.1:0-52196 GCA_900303285.1 Rhinella marina
CCTCTTCGCACACAAACGCTGAGCCACAGGCAATGTTTCTGAGGGCCAACTGGCGCTCTTTACAAACAATGTTTACGGAGGGCCACCTACAGGCCCTCTCTCCAATAAATTTTTTAGGAGCGTCAACTACAGACAACTCAAAAACATTTTACAGGAGGGTCAACTACAGACACTCCAAAACAATTTTACAGGAGGGTCAACCTACAGACACTCAAAAACAAACTTTTGGGAGGCTCACCTACAGCCATTTGACTGCCAATCCTCAGTCTGACCAAGGCATTGGTGTGTCACTGCCATGCTGTATCAGTGTAAATTTTATGTGCTTCACCTGCTACCTTGAGTGTAACTTGGTCATTCTGGGTTCACCTCCATTCTGTGTCAGTGTAAAATTTTATGTGCTTCACCTGCTACCTGAGTGTAATTTGGTCACTCTGGGTTCACAGCCATGCTGTATCAGTGTAAAATTTTATGTGCTTCACCTGCTACCTCAACTAACTTGGTCACTTGTTGGTGTCAACACTAGAGTGCGGCTACTATACAGCACACGACAGAATTGTTCACTGCACTGTAGTATATATAACTGAGAGAAAAAAAGGAATTTTTAGACTTCGGCTAATTTACCGCAAACCACTCCATTTTTCACTGGACTGTAGTACATATAACTGAGAAAATACGTATTTTATAGACGGACACTGCTGTACCGCAAACCACTACATTTTTCACTGGACTGTAGTATATATAAATGAGAAAAAATGTATTTTATAGACTGACGTTGCTGTACAGCACACTACAGAATTGTTCACTGGACTGTTGTATATATAAATGAGAAAAAAAACGTAGTCTTTAAATGGCGGCTATTTTACCGCAAACCACTACATTTTTCACTGGACTGTAGTACATATAACTGAGAAAAAACGTAGTCTTTAAATGGCGGCTATTGTACCACAAACCACTCCATTTTGCACATACATATAACTGAGAGAAAATACGTATTTTATAGACTGACGCTACTGTACAGCACACTACATAATTGTTCACTGCACTGAAGTATACATAACAGAGAAAAAAACGTATTCCCTAGACTGACGCTACTGTACAGCACACTAAATAATTGTTCACTGGACTGTAGTATATATAACTGAGAGAAAAAACGTATTCCCTAGACTGACGCTACTGTACAGTACACTACATAATTGTTCACTGGACTGTGGTGTATAGAAATGATAGAAAAAAACGTATTCCCTAGACTGCACTACAGATCCCAGCAAGCCAAGGTACAGCAGCAGCACCAGCAAAAATGAGTACTGAGAGGACTTTGGGCAATTTCTTTTGGGTCTGTGTGGACCACGTGCTGTCCCTGTGCACAGTGTGCAGCCAAGATGGCGGTAGCTGCACTACAAGTCCCAGCCAGCAGACCAAAAAAAAAAAAAGGTGCTTGTTAAAAGGGCTGTTGGGTTCTTTGTGGGTGATTCCTGCCTAACCAACATCTAAATTGAGGCCCTAACACTCTCCCTGACAGACAGCAGCTCTATCCCTAATCTCATGCAGGCGGCGTCTGACGCGAGCAGTGCGGGACCAGATTCTTATATTCCCAGGTCATCTGATCTGGCCAGCCAATCCCTGCTATCGACTTGTAGGGGCCCCACGTGATGCTAGGAGGTACCAAAGACTCTCCTGCATGTTGATTGGCTGAGAAAAGGCGCTTAACATGCCGGAAGAGGAAAATGCCATTTCCTCGAGGATCGCGATATGCTTGTCCAAGTAGAGAGCATATGCGAATACTCTAATGCTCGAATGAGCACCAAGCTCGGATGAGCATGTTAGCTCATCTCTAGTAACAAAGATAAAGTTGGAAAATTCATTAATGGTGTATCCTATTTTTTCATGCAGAGAATTGTCTAACATATTAAGGAAGATGCACCAAACTTATAATTCCCAGTGCTCCACAATTGTGCCACTTTACTTTGCCTAATAAAATTAAAGGGAGTAGGGGCTGCGGAAAGCAGTACAAACATACCTTTTGAGGAGCTTTATTGATCACCAGTAATGTGAAGTTGTATTCTGACAAATTCTGCTGCTGTGCTCAGACCTGAGCTATACTGTGAAGTGCTCTCTTAATTAAGCTGCTTCACAGCCACTCCCCTCAGCGCTTAGTGACAACTGTAACATCCAACCAGGAGACCGCAATAGCTGTAAGCACAGAGGGGAGGGTGTCACGGGAAGCCGGCGGCGCGCTCCCCGCTTGCAGCGCCGCCGGACTTCCACTAACACGGAGCGAGGACGCGACATGCGTCCTCGTCTCCAGGGTAACGAGAGGCGGGGAGCGTCGGGCGCGCTTCCAGATGCTGCGTGCCTGGCGTCCCCGCCCCCCTAGACACGAGCAGTGGGCAGCACTGAGCGCTGGCCCGGCAAGCCAGCGCTCAGAGTATATATATTTTAGGGGCACTGGGTCATGTGGCGCTGGCCACGCCACATGACCAAAATGGTAGCATATTTGAGCGCTGGTCACGTTCGGCCAGCGCTCAGTATGCAAATGAGGTCATGTGACGCTGGCCCCGTCACATGACCCATTGGAGGGCTTTTTAAAGCAGGCCAGCTGCCTTCTCAAATCGCCTGTGGTTAGTTACTCTTTGATCAGTGCTTGTGCGACCTTTAGTTTGGATACTTGGATTTGGATACTTGGATTTCGGACTTTGACTTCTCTCTTGCCTCACCCCAGGTATTTACATGACCTCCTGTGTTTGACCCGGTTTGCTGACTACTCTGCCATTGTGTTCGTTCTGTCTGTGTTTTGTCCTTCCCTGTGTTCCCTTTCCCTCCTGCGCACTTACCCAGTGTAGGGACCGTCTTCGTGGTTGTCGCGGCTGCCTAGGGCCGACTGAGGCAAGTAGGCAGGGAAAGAAGGAGGGGTTCAGTATAGGGCTCACCACCCTTGTCTCCCCCCGTGACAGAATCACAGGCCTTATTTCATGGAGCAGTTGCGGGCTCTCACGGACCAGGTTCAAGGAATGGCTCAAGCTATCCAGGATCTGGCCGAGAGGCTCCAACACCAGGAGCAGATTCAATCCGCACCAGGAGTGGTTCCCTCCACCTCCAATCCCATCGTGGAACCCCATGTTAAGCTGCCGGATCGATTTTCGGGGAATCGGAAGGCCTTCCGTTCCTTTAAGGAGAGCGTAAAGTTATATTTCCGCTTACGCCCCCACTCCTCGGGTTCCGAGCAGCAGCGGGTGGGAATAATTATTTCCTTGCTGCAGGGTGACCCGCAGGAGTGGGCCTTTTTCGTTACCCCCCTGACTCCCTAGCCTGCAGACTGTGGACGCATTTTTCTGGCCTTAGGCTTATTATATGAGGAGCCCAACTTGACTGCGGTTGCCGATCTCAGCTCAGGGACATTCGGCAGGGTAACCGTCCAGTAGAGGACTATTGCGCGGAGTTTAGGAAGTGGTGTGTCTCTTCAGGATGGAATGACCCAGCTCTAAGAAGTCAATTCCGGGTGGGGGCTGTCTGACCAACTGAAGGACCTTCTAGTATGTTATCCTACTCCTGACTCCTTAGAGGCGACCATGACCTTAGCCATCAAACTTGACCGACGGGTGAGAGAGAGACTGAGAGAACGTTCTAGCATGCCTCAGGTTACCGTGTTGCCAGAAATTTCTCTTCCTAGTCTATCTCCTACCAGAGTTCCGGAGGAACCCATGCAGTTAGGTGGAACCTTAAGGGACCAGAGACGCCTGAAGGGAGCCTGTTTTTACTGCGGTGAAATGAACCACTGGCTCCAGCAGTGCCCCAAACTGCCGCCCTCTAGAAGATCTCCGGCGGGAAGTAAGGTAACTCCAGTGGTGGTAAGGAGGAAAGTTTTGCTACCTATCTCTGTTACCTATGATCAAATTAAGGGGGTTGGCCAAGCATTTGTTGATTCAGGTTCTGCTGTTAATTTTATTAACTTTGATTTTGTACAAACTGTGGGTATTCCGCTAGTTCCTTTAAGGGAGGCAATTCAAATCATTGCTTTAGAATCCACCCATTGAATAACGGGAGGGTGGAGTTTTGCACTCCCGAGGTTTCCTTGACTGTGGGTATTTCCCATACTGAGACTTGTTCTTTTCTGGTCCTAAGGGATTTACCTGCTGACCTCGTTTTAGGTCTGCCATGGTTACAGGACCACAACCCTGTGATCAACTGGCCGGCAGGTGAATTAGAGAAATGGGGAGGTGATTGTTCCAAATGTTGCAAAAGCTATATTGCAGGTTGGAGGTACCACTGAGTCTCTTATCTTGCCCGGATATATCAGAGATTTTCAGGACGTATTCTCCATGTCCGAGACGGAGTTCCTCCCTCCTCACCGGCAATATGATTGTGCCATTGAGATTATGGAGGGTTCCAAGTATCCTAAAGGCCGTATTTACAATCTCTCCACTCCTGAGCGTCAGTCCATGAGGGATTATCTTAAGGAGAGTCTGGCCAAGGGTCACATCCGGCCTTCAGTTTCCCCCATGGGGGCCGGATTTTCTTTGTTGGTAAAAAGGATGGAGGATTGAGGCCCTGTATTGATTTCAGGGAACTTAACAAAATCACGGTCAAGAACAGGTACCCGCTGCCTCTTATCCCTGACTTATTGAACCAGATTCAAGGCGCCTGCTGGTTCTCTAAGCTGGATTTGAAGGGAGCTTATAACCTGATTAGAATCAGGGAGGGGGATGAATGGAAAACTGCCTTCAATACCCTGAGGGTCATTATGAGTATTTAGTTATGCCCTTCGGGCTAAGCAACGCACCCGCTGTGTTCCAAAATTTTGTCAATGACATTTTTAGACCTTTTATTGGGAGGTTCATGATTGTCTACATTGATGACATCCTTATTTTTTCAGCAGATTGGGAATCTCACGTTTCTCATACCAGGCAAGTGTTAGAGGTGTTACGTGAGAATAAACTATTTGTCAAAGGGGAGAAGTGTACCTTTGGCGTTCAGGAGGTGGCCTTTTTAGGATACATTTTGACTCCTTTTTCCTGCAAAATGGATCCAGCTAAGGTGCAGGCCATCCTTGATTGGGTGCGACCCTCCTCCCTTAAGGCGCTCCAACGATTTTTAGGGTTTGCGAACTTTTATCGCAAATTTATTGAAAATTTTTCGTTGGTGGTCAAACCAGTTACGGATCTGACTCGCAAGGGAGCGGATCTAGTTAATTGGCCCCCTGCAGCTATTGAAGCCTTGAGAAGCTAAAACAGTGTTCACTAATGCCCCTGTGTTAATCCAGCCTGACCAGAATGAACCCTTTGTAGTTGAGGTGGATGCATCTGAGGATGGGGTAGGGGCAGTACTGTCCCAGGGGTCCTCCACCTTAACTAACCTTAAGCCTTGTGCTTTTTTTTTCCCGCAAGTTCTCGTCTGCTGAGAGGAACTATGATATCGGTAATAGGGAGTTGTTGGCCATTAAGTGGGCATTTGAGGAGTGGCGTCACTTCCTGGAAGGGGCATTACATCGCATTGTGGTCCTCACGGATCATAAAAATCTTATGTTTCTGGAATCCGCTAAACGTTTGAATCCCAGACAGGCGAGGTGGGCTTTGTTCTTTACCCGTTTTGATTTTTGTGTTACTTTCAGACCAGGAAGCAAGAACATTAAGGCTGATGCCTTATCCCGAAGCTTTCAGGCGTATCAGCCTCCTGACGTCCCTTCTGAGCCCATCCTGCAGCTGACATCATCGTGGCCGCTACCTCGTCTGATCTGGCAGCTGAGATCTTAGCAGGACAGCATCTCGCTCCCACTGGTACCCCCTATGACAAACTGTTTTTGCCGGCCCATTTGGCGTTTGCGACTGCTGGGTGAGTGCCATAACTCTGTATTATGTGGACATCCGGGTATCAATGCTACCAAGGAGTTAGTCTCTAGGCAGTATTGGTGGCCATCGATTTCCCGGGATGTTCAGGCTTTTGTAATTGCGTGCAATACTTGTGCCAGGTCCAAGAATCCCAAGACACGACCTATGGGTGAGCTACGTCCCTTACCCATACCTAGCAGACCATGGTCGCATTTGTGCATGGACTTCATCACGGATTTGCCTTGCTCTGAGGGTAAAACTGTGATTTTGGTTGTAGTTGACAGATTTAGCAAAATGTGTCATTTTATTCCGTTGTGTAAATTACCTTCTGCTAGGGTCTTGGCGTCTGTATTTTTGGACCACATAGTTAAACTGCATGGTATTCCAGAAAATATCGTATCGGACAGGGGGGTGCAGTTTGTGTCTAAATTTTGGAGAGCCTTCTGTAAGTAGATTGAAATATCTTTGTCCTTTTCGTCGGCCTTTCATCCGGAGACCAACGGTCAGACTGAGCGTCTTAATCAATCGGTTGAACAGTATCTCAGATGTTATGTGACAGATAACCAGCTTGTGTGGGCCAGATACCTGTCTCTGGCCGAATTCGCTATTAATAACCGAGTGAATTCTTCTTCTGGGGTTTCACCTTTCTTCTGTAATATGGGCTTTCATCCGCGCTTTGGTTCCTTTTCCTCATCCTCTTCGGTTGTCCAGAGGTCAATGTTGTTTCTCAAGAACTGTGCACAGTTTGGGCACGGGTTCAGCTGAACCTGGAAAAGGCCCAAGGAGTCCAAAAGTCTAAAGCTGATAAGAAACGTTCTAAGGGTGTGGATTTCAAGGTGGGGGACAGGGTATGGTTGTCGACAAAAAATCTTTGCATGAAAGTACCATCGTATAAGTTTGGCGCCTCGCTTACATTGGTCCATACAGGATCACCAAGGTGATCAATCCGGTATCTTTTTGAATTATGTTTACCCGACTCCCTTCGCGTTCAATAATGTTTTTCACATGTCCTTGCTGAAGCGTTATGTTGCCCCATTGGTCCAGAGGAACAGTCCTCGCCTCCGGTCGAGGTGGAGGGACAAGTGGAGCACGAGGTTGCCAGAGTCATTGATGTGAGGAAGGTCCGGAATTCCTTTCAGTACCTCGTACACTGGAAGGGATTTGGGGCCAGAGGACAGGTCTTGGGTGCCATTGACCAGGATGCATGCTGATTCGCTCATTCGGAAATTCCACCTACAGCATCCTGATAAACCTGCTCCCGTTGGTAAGGGGTCCGGTGGCCCCTCGTGAAGGGGGGGGTACTGTCACGGGGAAGCCGGCGGCACGCTCCCCGCTTGCAGCGCCGCCGGACTTCCACTAACACGGAGCGAGGACGCGACATGCGTCCTCGTCTCCAGGGTAACGAGAGGCGGGGAGCGTCGGGCGCGCTTCCAGATGCTGCGTGCCTGGCGTCCCCGCCCCCCTAGACACGAGCAGTGGGCGGCACTGAGCGCTGGCCCGGCAAGCCAGCGCTCAGAGTATATATATTTTAGGGGCACTGGGTCATGTGGCGCTGGCCACGCCACATGACCAAAATGGTAGCATATTTGAGCGCTGGTCACGTTCGGCCAGCGCTCAGTATGCAAATGAGGTCATGTGACGCTGGCCCCGTCACATGACCCATTGGAGGGCTTTTTAAAGCAGGCCAGCTGCCTTCTCAAATCACCTGTGGTTAGTTACTCTTTGATCAGTGCTTGTGCGACCTTTAGTTTGGATACTTGGATTTGGATACTTGGATTTCGGACTTTGACTTCTCTCTTGCCTCACCCCTGGTATTTACGTGACCTCCTGTGTTTGACCCGGTTTGCTGACTACTCTGCCATTGTGTTCGTTCTGTCTGTGTTTTGTCCTTCCCTGTGTTCCCTTTCCCTCCTGCGCACTTACCCAGTGTAGGGACCGTCTTCGTGGTTGTCCTAGGGCCGACTGAGGCAAGTAGGCAGGGAAAGAAGGAGGGGTTCAGTATAGGGCTCACCACCCTTGTCTCCCCTCGTGACAGAGGGTCTGTGAAGCAGCTAAATGCAGAGGACACTTCACATTGAAATCCTATCTTGGCACCTGCAAAAATAGGATAAAACTTTATATTCTCATTGCTCCTGATGAGAGAGCTCCAGAAAAGATCTGCACTGCTCTTCCCATCATTTACCTAATGCCTTCCTAGCATGGGAAAAACCTCTGATAGTTTAAAGATGTTTTACAGTTTTATGTAAATAAGTTACTAGTAGATTTGAGTAAATTATTGATCCAAAGTCTCATGATCTTTTTATCTCCCATAAAATAAAGCTTTTGGATACTACTGCTCAGCCTGCAGCATTGCATATGCTGTGCATTATTAGTTAGAGCTTGCAGTACAGGAAGCTGCTGGCTTTCTCCTTACAATATAGATAGTCTCTGTGTAAACCCAATTTAAAGCTTTCCCTAGCTGGGACCTGGAGGGATTTCAATCCAAAATGCTTTCTGTATGGAAGAGATTAGTTTATATAGCTAAGTACCCAGTTGTGTCAGATTGTAATGTAGATGAAAGCCTTGCCTGGTGATTTTCATATCCATAGGAGTTTTCAACAGTTGTGCTTTCCATTACATTGCATCCAAGAACATTCCCAAACACAATCATTATAATTTCAGCGCTGGCACTTGCTTTCTTGCATTTATATTACTCTAGCTATAAGGACAAAAGCTTATGTTTTTTTTGTATTGTGGAGCATAAAAGCTTTTACACAGTTTATGTGTAGGTATATACAGATATTTCTTCTGTTCATAATGAATGAAAGGACAGGGTTATAAAATAGAATTTTTTAACTCACTTTATAATTTAAGATGCAGAATAGTCAAACAATTTTTGGTGTAGGCTGGAGTAATCTAAGGAGCAATCAGCGATCAGGGTAGATCAATGTCAATCATATTTCAGAAGTGAAGACATGATCAAAAGCCACAGAATCAATGTGGCTATGCTTAAGATAGCTTCAAATTGGAGACTATACCGTATAAAGTATTTCATTCAAGCACTCAGAACTTACAGTACAAATATTTGTGATTATGAAACACCATGGAATAAAAACAATGGTACACAATAAAAGCAAAATGTAGCAAACTAAAAGCCTTGATGTCACAACAAGCACATCTGGTCAATTGTATTTTTTTACATACAAAGAAAAAGAAGCCTGATAGACTATTATCACATACACTACAGGTAAATTGCAGTAGCTTCGTGGCATTTTTCAAATGGACATAAATTGGCCACTAATAAATTGTTCACTGTTTACTAGCTGATTATTGTTCTATATTTAATGTATCCATGCTCACCGCTGTCCTGCTGTCCTTATCATGCGCGGGTGTTACAGTATAATATCCCAGTAGACTTTATATGTGTACATATAGATATTTGTAGTCTGCAACTGTATTACCAGTAGATTATATATGCTGTTTATGCATAAGTCTCTATATGTACATGTACTAATGGTCAAGTACTGGATGTGAGTTGAGTAGAAGTGTAGATCCAGTAGACTGTATATTGGCGGGCTCTGGATGTACTTGATATACATACACATTATTAGCCACATTGCTTAGCATCCAGGGAGGCAAGGAACGGAGGCAGCTGTGTGTGGTGGTGTCCTCTACGTACTGTGTTATTTGTAGTGTCTGTATCTTTATGTATAATGTCCATTGCGTTGTCATCTCTGTTATCAGTAAAGTATTTTTATATATAAGTATCTGCGAGGGTTGTATGTTACTTCTGAGGTGTATGAAGGACTGGAGAGGTGTATATAATACACTGAATAAGCGGGTTATAGGGCAAACAAAGACAACAGTCTAGGAATAGAATAAAAGGGACGGGACAAGGCGATAGACAAATCTCCAAGTTCCAATAAGCAAAATTCCCTTCATCAGCGGCCGTCGCTCCTCTCTTCCTATGTGTATTGCAACCAGTAGTCAATGAACTTCCCTTCTGCACTGCAATAGTTAATGTCTTCCTCTTATTTCCTGTCCACCTGCTTATTAAGGCACTGATCAGCCTCCCTATTTAACTAGGCCAGATTCCACCTCCTATGTTTTGGGTTTACTAGTTTATAGTAACCATGGTGTAATCTTTTGTCTGAATACCTTTCCTGATTACCGATTCTGTTCCTTGCCACCTGCCCCTGAGCTTGGAATTGCCATCTGGATTATGCACATACTCGCCTGCCACGACCTTGGAGTTGCTATCTAGTATTTGCATGTACTCAGCACTGACCTTGAGCTGTATTCAGACTACATCTTTTGCCTGTTCCCTTAGTGCTCTGCACTGTTTTCTCTGACCCCCATGGATCAGCAGCCACTACAGCAGGACTACTCTAGGAGGTAGCGGGATGGTTGGTTCCCTGCAGTAAAGTAAAGATCACTGTACAGGGGTTAATGAGTGAAAACCAGGGAACTGGCTGGACAACGCCCGGTTAGCTCAAAGTCAAACTGGTTAGTTGGCACAGTGGGTCCTATTACAGTCTTCTAAAACATTCTAAAGACTAAGTAGTGAGTTTACAGAATGTATATGAAAAGGTTTCGTGTAAGACCCAGCAAGCATTCATGTAAGACCCAGCTAAGAAGGCCAACTTAGTGTTTAAGAATAATTGGTTATTAAAAGTAAACATCACTTCTGGGGAAATTGAGACCACATACACACCCAGAATATTGCCACAAACATCCACACCAAGCTTTAATGTGTTAAACTGGTATTCCCTATTTGTTTCAAATTTGTGGAGGTCTGACTCTTTGGCTATGGAAATGCAATAGCCATGTTATCTTCGGTGTTTACCTGCATGCTGTGTACATTGTAATGATGCTGCAGTGTAATTTCAACTCTTTGTCCCCATTAAAGTGAATGGGAGAGGAAGCAGTAATTATAGTGCACCAACACTACAATGTAGATGGCGTGCAGGTAAACATTGTAGAGAACAGAGCTCTCGGATTACAGCCACGAGTCGGACCTTAAACAATCTGAAATTGATGACATATCCTGAGAACAGATCATCAATATCACGATACCAAAATACCCCTTTAATGCTTTGTTAAAGTGAAGCTCCAGGAAATATGTTATCTCTAGTAAAATGTACCTTATTATGATATGATAACACTGCTTGTTATGCTGCTGCTTGTTACTGGACCATATAGTAACCATTGCCAAATCAATGCCCTCTTCTCTGACATCGCTTAGCTCTGCAGCTATTGACTGAACTGTCATCTCACAGACTTCTTTCTTTGATAGCCTATTCCACTCCAGTGCCTTTGAGTTGACGCTTTCCACTTCACTGTGCGTCACTGCAGATAAAATCGTAAAATCAATTATTTTATTGATAGCATTATAACAATTTGTGCATGTGTGCTGTTTAAGGCTAGGGCTACACTACGACATGTGTCGCGCGACACATAGGGAACAACTACACTGCAACATGTGTCACGCGACATTGATGTTGCACGAATGTCGTGCGACAATTTTTATAGTGTAAGTCTATGGTGTCACACTGCGACATGCTGCGACTGCGATGCGACAGTTGCGAAAACTCCATCCAATATGGGTTTTTCTGCGACTGTTGCGTCGCAGCATGTCACATGTCGCAGTGCAACACCATAGACTTACATTATAAAACTTGTTGCGCAACATTAGTGCGACATCAATGTCGCGCGACTCATGTAGCAGTGTAGTTGTGCCCTATGCGTCGCGCGACTTATTGTCGCACGACAAATGTCATCGTGTAGCCCTAGCCTAACCCATCTTGAATGGAGTTTTTGTGACTGTCGTGTCGCAGTCGCAGCATGTCACAGTGCAACACCATAGACTTACATTATAAAAATTGTTGCGCAACATTACTGCGACTAAAGCTGTGACTTCAATTACTTTAAGTAGTGTGCGGACAGCTGGTGCTTTAAGCCGAAATGGGCGTCCTCTCACCATTCAGCTCCATCCAATGGTGTTAAGCTGCCTTTGGGTCCACAGCATCTAAAGTAAACAACCATGACAGAAACCCTGGCAGTTTCTGCCGGATTACATGTGGCAGTCTTTGATAACTTTGAAATCAACCATGTGAATGGGCCCTTATGAGGTTATTATAAGTAGAGATGAGCAAACTTTTCTAAAGTTTGATTAGGCTGATTCGCCGAATTTTGCAAAAAAATTTGCTTTGTGACAAATTACTTTGCCACGAAGCACATTTTTTTGTAAGTAGTGGATGCAATGACAGGGAGCTGCGATTGCGCCGCTCCTGTCATTGTACCCCTCAGATGCCGCGTTCACACATGTTCAAAAAAAAGTGTAACATTAACATTAAAAAAATAAAATAAATCATAGTTACCTCCTACATTTGCTCGCGACGGGCCGGCCGCCACCATTTTTGCTTGAAGATCTAGTGCGAAATCTTGCGCGGCGCGATATTCTGTCATCACGCACGGGATTTCGGCTGAGATCTTCAATCAAGATGGCAGCTGGCGGCCCATCGTGAGCAAATGGAGGAGGGAAGTATGGATTTTTTTGTTTTTTACACTATTTCAGGTTTAATCGATTCACTGACACGAAGCAGGAGGAAATTAGGCTTCTAGGCTAATCGACTTTATCCTGAAATTCGGATCGAATTCTACTTCATGGGATTCGATTCGCTCATCTATACTTATAAGGCAATATTTTTAGTATGACAACATTGTATTGCAAACAAAATGTTTGATTTGCTCTTATATAATTTTGCAATATATTCATATACTGTAGAGTACGGTATTTTTTCCCTTTTTGGATAATGAAAAAAAAAATACAAATGTAAACCATGTTTTTAATGCTAAAAAAGACATGTGCTTCATCTGGTTTTGCTTCTGTAGCAACTTAGAGGTATAGTTTGTTTTTTCTTATACCAGCATATAAAATAGTTCTACAATCTTCCATGTTATTTCCAAATTGGCTTCATTCAATCCCCACTAGGTTTGTTATGCATTTATTCCTTGGCATCACCATTTCGTTAGTACTTTAGATGAAGACTCATGTAAGATTTTGAATTCTAGAATTAAATCAGTGGAGACTTCCTTCATTCTGCTTGAGAACATGGTGTGCATTCTGTTTGCCCAGGAGGTGGACACGCCAGTGGGTCAGGTGCTGCTGTATTAATTCTAAAATATGGTAACAGATGTTTTAAATAAATAATGTCAGCATGTCATAAATCAGGGATGAATCTTTAATGTTGGTGCTAATCATTTCACTCCAACACTGATGGGGCTAAAACTCCATTATTGTGTGTATTATTTATAGTGTGATATTACAGCATATAGAATAGTATACCATCAATATCAACTCCTATATTGGGTTTTACCTTGTTGTAATGAAGTTAAATTGTTGTATATTTACATTAGAGATGAGCAAATCTATTCGCCGCTTCGTAGATTCGTATCGGATCTCACAAATTTTCTACTCCGAAACAAATCAGGATTTTTTCAGATTTGCTTCATGTTATTGGTAAATTTTCGTACAATTGTGAATGCTACGTATGATACGTACATAACGTACGCATTCTTCATGAAGCGGGAAAATGACGATACGCCTCCTCAAGAGCGGGAAAGTGAAGATATGCCCCTCTCAGAAGCGGGAAAAACCAGCCCGGCTCACCGGTAACTAACTATTGGCATGTATACGGAGTGAAGACTCCTCCCTTATTACTCCTCCCTCCTCCTCCCACCAGTTTAGACCAGCGCTGAACACTGAACAGTACAGCAAGCATGGCTAAATAACTGTGTCCGAAGTGGAGTGAAATGGTCTTTAGGGACGAATTCCCCGAACCACCACCCGCTCCAGACATCAGGGTGTCACAACTGTGCAAGAGAGACTCACCGGCTTCAGTGTCCAAATTCTCCTTGCCGGCTGGTGAGGCGGCTCGTCGTGAGGTGGCTGGTGCGGCTGCTGCGGCGGAGGCGGCTGGAGTGTCCACTTCACCACCCTGGAGGAGATCAACACCTTCCATACGGCAGAACCCAATTGTGCCGGTGACGGCCCACACGCAGACCCTCTGGGACTTCAAGAATGTGGTGGAGGACTGGATAATCCAGGTACTGGACCATCCTAGGCCAGGAGATCCTACATTGGAGCTCCGAAAGGGAGCTGTCCTGTGGTTTTCGGTGGAGCAAGACTCTGGCTTCCTGGCGGACGACGAGGACGGCAAAGGAGTACTTTGTGGGCTGAAGGTCAGTTAAACGGCAGTACCTGCCACAACCCAGTCACAGCCTGTACGTGGGGGATCAAGTGGAGTACACCCCCATGGCATCCCTGAAAGGCCCCTTTGCTACCGGGGTTACCTCTTGCTACCTCAGAAGGAAATTCTCCCTGTGAAAATGTATGCATACATATACCCATTTGCCCATATGTTTGGATACATCTGCTATTGACATCCATTGCGATACCATTTGTGACTATTTGTTCTTATGATATGCAAAGATATGTAAACTTGCCCTTTTTGGCATATATGTGGCCTATGAAAAGTATGCATATTGTAAAGGACATATCTGAATAGTATTTTTTTATTTCCATATTTTTCAAACCAACTACTGCATGGCAAAACATGGTATGAATGGAGATTTAGATAGCCAGCTTTAAATTGCACCTGCTACTGAATGTTGCATTTAAAGATGAGCGAATCGATTCGTCGATTTGTATCGAATCTTGGGAATTTTTACCTGCGAAGCGAATCCGGATATTTGGTGATTCACTTCGGCTTTGTACGCATTTGCTACGTAGTTTGTCCTATAAATTATATGCTATTGCTATGTATAAATTACTGTATACGCTGTTGCGTAAGAATTCAATTCATTAGCAATGCAGACTCCTCCCCGGTAGCTCCGCCCCCTTCTCCAGTGCGCGAGGAAGACGAGGCAACTCAGGCAATTAAGATGGCGACACAGCGAGGCCCTGACTGGGGAGGCATGGTGTGGGGCACCAACCCCTATGAGGAGAAGGAACCGGAGGAGACCTATGTCTCTCAATATGTCCGGTAGCCTAAGAAGTCGGTTGAGGTGCCCACTGAGGTGTTCACTTCGCTGGTTGACACGGCAGAGGCGGCAGGAGTTCCCGCTCCGCCTAGGAAGGACTACTCCCTTCGGCAAAATTCAATGGTCCCTGAGGCTGTCACCCGGAACGCCCTGACCCTCTGGGAATACAAAAAGTTGGTAGAGGAGTGGGTTGTACAGGTGTTGGAGCACCTACGGTCCGGTGACCCCAAGCTGGAGCCCGAAAGGGTAACGTTATTTGGTTCAGTGTGGAACGGGGAGTAGGTTTTATCGCCGATGAGGTGACGGCAGAAGAATTACATGTCAACTGCCGTTCTGTAAAGTGGCCATATCTTCTGCCCATCCACCACAATCTCCACACAGGAGATTACGTAGAGTATACCCCTATGAAGAGCCTCCAAGGCCCCTTTGCTACTGGGGTGAAACTCCTTAAAGGGGTTGGCCACTTTGTTAGCACTTATTAAAACTCTAAAGAAAGCAGGGAGACAATAAACTTCCTCATATATCTTCTGCAGCAGATCTGCCTGGTTCACATGCTATTGGAAGCCACACCCCCTCCTGTCCTGCACTCATAGCTCCCTGCACATGCACTAGTCCATGGAAGGAGTGTGCTGCTCCTGGGTCCTAAAGGCACCCTGCTTGTGTCAGAGAAGTTTCCTTCTGCTGTGACTGCAGTTCTGACTATACAGGGCTGAAGGGGCTTAGCAGAGAAACTTGTTAGAAGCTGAAATAAAAAAACTTTGCAAGAGGAAGAGAGCCTGAGGAAAAGCTGTGATAGACTCACTGACAGCAGTGATGTAGCAGAGCCAGGAAGGTGCTGTGGACAACAAAGTGTGAGCAATCCTAGTGTCTGTCCTGTCTATGACCACTCTGCAATGTGATCTTATCACAGACATGTTTATTCCAGCCTGACCAACAGGTCAGGAGCTTTAACCCCTTCTGAGCTGTCAGTATGGCTGAGGTCAGTGATAGCAGCAGTCACTGATGTCATCTGTAAATATGTGCCCTCTCCTTCCTGCACACTGTATATAGTGATATATGATGCCCCCAATACAGTGATATGTGATCACCACTTTATACTGTATATAGTGATGTGTGACCCCCTGTATACAGTAATAGTTGACCCCACCACCACCATACACTGTATATACTGATGTGTGACCCCTACACCACTGCATACAGAGATCTGTGAACCCCTGTACAGTGACCCCCTTTATACTGTATATACAGATGTGTGACCCCCTGTACATTATATATAATGATGTGTGACCCCCTGTACACTGTATATAGTGATGTGTGACCCCCTGTACATTATATATAGTGCCATGTGACCCCCTGTATATTATATATAGTGATGTGTGACCCCCTTTATACTGTATATACAGATGTGTGACCCCCTGTACGTTATATATAATGATGTGTGAACTCCTGTACATTATATATTGTGACTTGTGACCCCCCCTGTACGTTATATATAGCTATTTGACTACACTCATTTTCCCTTTTTTCCCAGATGAAGGGTAGTCATATATTCATACCGTGTTTCCCCGAATATAAGACCCCCCCGAAAGTAAGGCAGGGTAGGGGGGTGCCCAGGGTTCTCCAATGTAAGGCACCCCCCGATTGTAAGGCCGCTATCGGGGGGGGGGGGGGGGGGGTCTGTGAGGAATGTAAGGCCGTCTATGGTGGGGGGTGGCTGGGGAATGTGTTCAGGCCCCTCCATGCTGTCATACTCGCCTGCCTGCGGGCTTCTTGTGGCCGGCTCCGCCATTCACCGTCCCTGTCACTGTCCTTGCAGCTCGAAGCTGATTGGCCATCAGCTCGAGCTCTGATTGGCCGATCAGCCGCGACGTCACGGCCCTGCAGGCTCGCAGCTGATTGGCCAGCGTCCCCTGCAGCAGAAGGCTCCCACCGGCACCGCAGAGGAGATCGTAAGGGTGTGTGTATGGGGCTGCGTGTGGGTGGTGGCAGCACATGGGCAGAGTGGGGGTGCATGGTGCAGTGGGATCATGCACACAGGGATGGGGGAGCTGCAGGGGATCATGCACACAGGGATGGGGGAGCTGCAGGGGATCATGCACACAGGGATGGGGGAGCTGCAGGGGATCATGCACACAGGGATGGGGGAGCTGCAGGGGATCATGCACACAGGGATGGGGGAGCTGCAGGGGATACTGTACCAGAAACAATGCTGATACCGTACAGTATATTTTTACCCCCAGATGAGCACTTCCGGTTCAGGCAAAAGAAAGAGCTACTCCGTGGAGTACAAAAAAGGGATAGTGGAAGAATCCCGGGGCAAAAATCTTGCTGAATTCTGCAAGCAGAAAATGCTGACTGAACGGGGTTACATACGGTATTGAGACTGTTCCTGACTGTTCATTGTTCATTATTTGCATGTTATACATGGAAATACCGTATTAAAACGGTAGTAGCAAGATATTCTTGAGACATTTGTTTATTTGTTTGGCCATACTGTTCAGCCTGTTATTAAATGTCAATTTTATTGTTAAAAAAAGTGTCATTTTTTTTTGTCTAATGTAAGGCCTCCCCGAAAGTAAGGCAGGGTGGGACTTTTGGGGGTAAATTTAATGTAAGACAGGGCCTTACTTTCGGGGAAACACGGTAGATGATTGATGGGCTGTCAGCTGGGAGCAGGTCGTATGATGATAGACAGGAGGCTCCTCTGTATGTCAGCAGATCAATTTGTGCAGTCCGTGCACCTAAACAGAAATCTATGACAGCCCAGAGCTGCCATAGATTTCTGGCTTCATTTGAAAACTGGTGAAAATGAACATAAATTTGTTGGGGTGACTGGTCACGCCCTGTCTCTGCCATTGTCACGCCTTTTTAAAAAAAAAAAAAGCGCAGTTAAAAATTTGCAAACACATAGAGGGAGATTTATTAAAACTGCTGTAAAGGAAAACTGGCTTCATTGCCCATAGCAACCAATCAGATTCCACCTCATTTTCCAAAGGAGCTTTGAAAAATGAAAGGTGGAAACTGATTGGTTGCTATGGGCAACCAAGCCAGTTTTCCTTTACACAAGTTTTGATAAATCTGTCCCATAGTTTGCAACTTTTTAACACCGCTTTTTAGGAACAAGGGAAATGATAACTCCCCCCTCATTCTGTTTTTGGCTTACATCCAATGGCACAACTAGAAATTACTGGGCCCCACAGCAAATTTATGAAGGGGCTCTTGTCTCTATGGGAACACAGGTGGGCGGGGAGGTCATGTGACTGCTCCTCTAGACATGCTTGCTGCAGTGCATGCTGGGATTTTTACTTTCCCTTTGCAGCTGCTCCTCCCCCCACACTTCCCTGAGGGAGCTCCTCCAGGGAAGTGTGTCATGGTGAACAGGTTAGATAAATGACGTACAGCCAGTACATGTCATCTGAGAAATACTTCATAGTGTTGGCTATTGTCTGGGGGAATTTTGGATTTTTGATACTTAGGGTGGCCAACCCCTTTAAGCGACCAGCTACTCCTGCAGCGCCCCCCGAAGACTGGACTGAGGAGGCCCAGGCCGCAGAAGAGGCTCGGTGTTCCCATGAGACCAATGATGGGACTCTGCAATCTGAGGAGAAATCCCAAGCTCAGCTGGAACCCCTGATACCAGATTTGCCCCCGCCGCCGATCCTTCATGTGGGACAGATGACCACCAACAGTTTCGTGTACCAGCCATCGGTGGTACAATACCAACTGCCATGGCAGGTGCAGGCCGCACAGTCCGCTGCTCGCGGAAGACCGTTACCAGAGCCCTTATAGCCGGAGATTCTGTCACCTTGTATGCCGGCGGGAGGATCTGGCCGCTACAAGGTAATGGGCAAGGCCCAAGTTGCCAAGGCCCTTGGCAGTGTGACCGCCCGGTCACTACCAAGACCATCCCTGAGAGGTTGTGGGGGTCTGCTGCCGCAGCCAGTGTCGCTTTCATGAGGCAGGAGCGCCCTCTCATGTCTTTTAGCTCCCGCAGCAGTGAAGAGGATCTGCTGGCCCTTAAAGGGGTTCTCCAGGCAAACCTTGTTATTTGTTCCTTTAAACTAACCTGTGGAAAGAAGCACTTCAGGCACATACTCACCCTCCTCCACCCAGCTGCTTTCTGGCTCCAGGGTCTGGTCACGTGACTCCACTTCACCAGTTTTCTCTTCTTCTGGCAGTTCCCGTCTTCTTCTCTTCCTGCTGCAGCAGTAGACGGAACGTCATCCTCTGGGGCGGGGAGGCTTGTACTCCTGACACATGCTTAGTGCTATCATAGCACTGAGCCAGTGTCAGGGCCTCTGCAGTGAGCAGAGGTCTGAGCAGACAGCTCATCTCACTGCTTGTACAGTGCCGATGCCTGGGAGTCCCTGCCGGACTCTATATGGCTGTTTATACAGTGCCTGTCAAGAGGAATTTAAAAACACAGTGGTGTCTGCAAGCACAATAAAATTGCTTAGTGACACCCTTGTGTGTTATTTTTTATTGGGTAATAATAAATAAAAAAAATAAAAAAATTAAAGGGGACTTGAACTCACTACCTCCTGTGCTAAAAACCAACACTCTAACCACTAAGCTATGAAGCTCGACACTGAAGAGATTGGCTAATTCTTTATTTAAAAGTCTTAGAGGATGGTGTCCATATCAGTTTATATATTGCAGAAGTGTGTGCTAGAGTACTGGTTTATCACACAGCTGTTTGTGGGTTCAAGTCCCTGTCAAGTTTTTTTTTTTTTTTTTTTTTTTTAATATATTAAAAAAGACAATGTGACACAAAATAGTCCCTATTGATGTCACCTCTATGGGGGCGCTGTGGATATCACTGTTATTGGGGCTTGTGGATCTCACTGTTAGGGCTCGTTCACACGACCATATTTTTCTTTCTGTGTCCGTTCCGTTTTTTGGCGGACCGTATACGGAACCATTCATTTCAATGGGTCCTCAAAAAAAACAGAAGGTCTTCCGAGTGCATTCCGTTTCCGTATGTCCGTATTTCCGTTCCGCAAGATTATGAGTCTTGTCCTATTATTGTCCGTATCACGGACAAGGATAGTACTGTTCTATGAGGGGCCAGCTGTTCCGTTCCACAAAATACGGAATGCACACAGATGTCATCCGTATTTTTTGCGGATCCGTTTTTTTCATACGGTCGTGTGAACAAGCCCTTAGGGTGCATTCACACGAACATAAGTGTTTTGCGGTCCACAAATTGTGGATCCGCAAAACACGGATACCGGCCATGTGCGTTCCGCAATTTGTGCAACGCACATGGCCAGCGCTATATAGAGAATGCCTATCCTTGTCCGTGCTTGCAGACAAGGATAAGACATGCTCTATATTTTTTGTCGGAGCCGCGGAACGGAACAACGGATGTGGACAGCACAAAGTGTGCTGTCCGCATGTTTTGCGGCCCCATTGAAATGAATAGGTCCGCAGCCATTCCGCAAAATTGCAGAACGGATGCGGACCCAAAACTACGGTCGTGTGAATATACCCTTATGTGAGATCTGTGGATATAACTGTTATGGGGGCATTGTGAATGTCACATTTATGGGGTTGCTGTGGATGACACTGTTATGGAGGATCTGTGGATGCCACTGTTATGGGGGTGCTGTGGATGTCACTGTTATGGGGGTGCTGTGGATGCCACTGTTATTGGGGCTTGTGGATGTTACTGTTATTGGGGCTTGTGGATGTCACTGTTATGGGAGCACTGTGGATGACACTGTTATGGAGGATCTGTAGATGACACTATTAGGCCTGTAGACGGTCAGTGATGGGATTTAGACACTGAGAAGTAGACTCATGTTTGTGTGTATTGCAGGGATCAGAAACCTCCAGCACTCCAGCCTTTGTGAAACTACAACTCCCAGCATGCATATCTACTCTGCCATTCTCTGAACTCCCATAGAAATGAATAGAGCATGCTGGGAATTGTAGTTTCACAGCAGCTGGAGTGCCAAGGGTTGCTGATCCCTGGAGTAGTGACCTGGACACAGGAGTTATAGTGGGTGTGGCTGCTGCACACAGAGCAGTGTGGGGAGCGTGTCCAGCCTGTGACTCATCTCTGTGCAGTGCAGCCAGCCTTGTGTATCAATAAAGTTATGTATTCAACAAAACAGGAAGGGGAGAAAGTAAACAGATCTGCCAGGATAATGTGATGTCTTCCAGGGGAGAAGGAAAGCTCAGATATGAAAAACAGGTACTGGGGGCATATGTATGGATGGTGAGGGGTGTTAGGAGCACAGAAAAAGAATTTTGATTTTGGGACCAGACAACCTCTTTAAGTAAGGATCCTGCGGCTTTTATGGGAGCCACAACGTGGACTTAACTAGTTGGCGTTTGTTTTTATTTTTGTTGCCCTGCATTTGTCCTCACCCAGATGGACATGGATTGTCAGGACTCTCCTCATAAAAAAAAAGTTTTAACCAAGTTGCGCATACGTGCGCCTCATCCCTTTTTTCCCCCTTTTCAGGTTATTGGGGAGCCCCTTGAAAGAGGGTTTTTTAAGGAACCTTTGCTGCTATTTTTACCCATTTGGATTACAATTTTACCTATGTGGATTACAAATTGCAATTGAGTTTGGGACTCTGTTCCAGTTGTATGACAAGCGTCAGAAGAAAAGAGACTTAAACGTGTCCGTGAGCAGACTAGGTAGGTGATATTTAAAATGTTTACATTATACCTATAATGTATTTGCACTATATTGTTTGCACTGGATTGTTTGCACTAATGTTTTTACCTTTCAGCAACGTTTTCAAGTATGTTGCCCATTGTGTGTATTTCTTTACAGGTACAGCAATGTGTCCTCATATTCACTTTATTGTATGGTGGATGGTTGTACTATGCCCATAGCTGGATAAACAGCACCTTACTTGTTCTACCTCAAATATACATACTGCCTCTGAGGATGATTTCAGATCTGACCATTTACGCTGGATCTGGCCCAGGGTCCGCAAGGTGTCGAAACGATGGCGCAAGCCTCGGATCACCTGCAGGATCACCTCTTTTTATGCTGGTTCGGGTGGCGGTGTGAGCCATCGTAAATCGTAATCTTGCCGGTCCATCAGCTGGACTATGTATTTCAGCTGTGCAGCAGAGCTAAATGATGAGGATCGTCTGGATGCCATTTTCTAAAATTCGCTCTGCCTCTGAGGAGTGCACGCTGCGGTCTCTCGTTGTGTGTGCCTGCGTATTACGTAATCGCGTAGACAATAGTACGCTGAGGAAATGCAAGCTATTTGTACGCTCATGCGTACGTCTTCTAAGAAGTTGCGTACATTTTTTAAAAGAGTGTTCGTTATTAGTTCGCGAATGTTCGCTAATAGCACATAACAACATATATTTTGGACGCAAATTAAATGAATCTATTCGTCAAATGTTGTTGTTCTGCCACACCCAGGCCAGCAAAGCCCGGTTTATCATCACGCCCAACTCTCTACCCTGTAGACAGCATCTAAGGGACTCCGGCGGCCATCTAATGGCCAGACCCTCTCTTACTCTTCCGCTTCACATTTCTCTTATACTCTCTACTCTTTTGTGTCTTTACTCCCTCCTGAACTTCACTTTGGGTATTATTCTCCAAGTTGCTGACAACTGACCCCTGGTTGCTACTAGCAACCACACTGGTTTCCCAAGAAACTGACCCGGCAGTCTCTTTCTCTGAGCTGCTTTTAGTCACAGCACCTATGTCACCTAAAGCACTCTTGTTAGTCTCACTCCTGACCTCTAGGGGCACACATGAGCTAACCCCCACATTGGCCAGGTTCATGTCCTGAACCTGCTCAGGCTCTCTTACAGGTGCATGGTTCACCTTGTATGTAACAACACTTTCGTTAACCCTTCACATGAGCTCACTAACCATAGAACACTGTGGGAACTGCTTAACTGCACCTGGTTCTGGTTCGTGTGGTACACCTTCTAGCTCTGCCACACTTTCCTGCACATTTACCACAGTGGGCTCCCTCAGCTCTGTGCTATCAACCTTATCAATCAGCATTTCCAAGTCACATACACCTTTACCAACAGGGGGAGCTTTTTTCCCCAATCACCACCTGCAAAGGAAAAGGGGTGTCATCATCATCATCATCACACATTTCACATGACCCCACATTTTCATTATGCATTTCAAATAATATCACATGTTCATTCTGTACCTCATCTGCACCATTGCTTTCAATGGTCATTTCACCTAAACCATTGTGTTCAATGTGCATCTCCCTTACACCTTCATTTAAAGGGACAGGTACAGGTTCTGCAGGAGTTTCACCACTTTCTGCAGAAGTGTCTCCATTTCCCCACAACTCCCAGAACAAGGGAAAATCACAGCCCAATATTACATCATGCATGAGCCTATTTGCAACACCAAATTCATAAGTCCCAGTTCCGACTGGAGTCTCGCACTCCGCGATAGCCACAGGATAGTCTCTGCTATTCCCATGAATGTTCATCACACTCACGTGTTTGTCTAACACATAGTCCCCAGCAGCCAAGCTGCCATGTACCAGGCTCACCTGGCTCCTTGCATCCAGCAACGCTTGGACTGGACTGCCATTTACCACAATATCACACATTTTTGTCGCAGTCTCTAGTCCCAGTGTCATGACACTTGCCGGCTTGGCAGGTAGCGACTGCCGCCGGCTCTCACCACAAATCACATCTTCTATGTCACACGCACAAACAGGAGTGGTCTTACCAAACGCCATCATGGTATCGACACACCCAGTAGATGAGGGCGCTGTCTCTCCAGGGACATCTCCACTGAGGTCCGCCTCCTTCCTCGGGAACTTGGGAACCTCCAGCCCCTGGTTCCTGGTCACAGGATCACATATCGTCTCCTCAACCCCGTGGTTGCCATGGGAAATGCCTTGGTTGCCGACTTTTCCTTTGGACTCTCTAGTCGCACCATTTAAAGCGCTCTCTCCATTCCATAGCTGCCGAAACCACGGAAAGTCTGTGCCCAGCACGAATTCCACCTCCAGGGTCTCACATTTTAGCAGCTCCCACTGCACAGAACTATAGTCCTTTTCAAAGGTTAGAGACACTGCAGTCTCTGTCTCTGGCCCCCACTTCAGAAAGTCCAGAACATCGGGCATCACCAGAGACACTCGGCGGAATCTACGGCAACCCCCAGCGGGATTCCCCCAATCACCATCTCACAGGACCTTTCATTCTCTTTATCAGCTCTTCTGATTAAAGAATCCTTCATTGCACAGTCCTGAATCAGCTGCTCACGGGCACTATATGAACTTTGCACAGCGACACCCGCCATCATAGTGACTTTCACAAAAAAATTTTCCCCAACACGACAGTCTCTCTCACATGGGCTACTGGCCCTTTAAATTTCAGCAAGCTTTACTTACCACACCGCAAAAGTGTTCGGATTAGCAGCTGCAGCTTTTTCCAAACAGGCTTCTGGCCCTTTAACACAGGAACATTCAGCAGCACCTGCTCTTTTCCACGCCGTTGCTCCTAGCAACACTTTCTTTTCACTTTTCTGTTGCCCCCAGCAACAACATTGTGCCTTCTTTGCACAGACACACGCCTTGGTCACATCAACATGCCCGCTTTGGCATCAACATGCCCGCATCCCCCACCATATGTAAGGGATCGTATCCTCTCAGAGGGTCGACATCACACAATATCTTCAAAACACGGGGATTTTCAGGTCCAACTCAGTTTTATTGGCAGCAGCACACCAAAACAAATCATAAAAACAACACCTGCCCGGCTGGGCTCTGACTAAACATAGTTCAGCTAACTCACCTAAATACATATGCTGTTCACACACAGCTTTTAAGTGCGGCTTCCTCAGCCTTTCAGTCCAGCAGCCTCCTGGCTGTGACTCCAACCGTATCCTTTTGGGGGGAGATGGTCCAATAGTCCTCCCGACTTTGACCGTGTGACCCTCTTCTCCTAGGGTCACTGGGACCCCCAAACTTCCAGGCTACACAGAGCCTTGTGGCCCCTCAGCCCTCCTGGCTGAGTCCACACACACAGAGCCTCCGCAGGCTTTAACCTCTCAAGCCTCCTCAGCCTTTCTCCTCCCAGGCTTCCTCAGCCTTGTGGCCCCCAGCCCTGCTGGCTGGGACCACATGGGCCCTCTCCATGTCTGTTCCCTGGAGCCCTCTCTCTCCAGACTGACACTGAGGGCTGGTTTATCACAGCCATAATTACACCCAGGTGGCCTCACCTGTGGTGGAATAGGGATGTGGACTGGAATATTCACCCCCTCCAGACCTCTATGAAGCGTGAGGCCTGTCACTGCCTCACTATATATATGTGTATATATATATATATATATATATATAATCTCTCAATATTATAAAAATGAGTTTCTGTCTGTCTGTCTGTCCGTCCGTCTGTCTGTTCTCTATGCGTGACCAAACTACTGAAGCGATTTTCACTAAATTCGGCACACAGCTACATCAGGTGTCCGGGAAGGTTTTAGACCAGGTCTCAGCTCTCTAGGACATACCGTTCCAGACATATTCCCAAAATATGACCTGCATTTGCCAATATTAGCCTTGGAGCTTTGCTTTCAAACCTCAACTGCCATTCTCTGCACAGACACACACAGGGAGGGCAGGTTTCCATAACAACACATCCAGGTAATTAGCAGCCAGCTGAGGAGCTCAGGTAACAACACAGCCATTTCTATTCACTGCTTTAAAGGGGCAGCGCGCTGTGGATGACACTGTTAATAGGGTATTCAAGTTACCATAAATATAACTTATGTTTTAGACTAATTTTAGACTAAGACCGTTCAGTAGTAATAAAGGATGTTTTCTTCCACTGCTACCCATTGCGTATTCTCATAAATTACCATGGCATCGACCTGTAATTGAGGCCACCCTCAAAAGAACGACTTAAAACCGCCTCCCCAGGTCTCCCTAAGCCATGCCACGACTCTGTCATGGCCACACCCCCTCCCACTCCGCAGCCAATGGGGGATTGAAAAAATGAAGGTAGAAATCAACTTCTGTCAGCTGCAGGGGTGGGAGGGTAAATTTCTCTCTGCAACGACACACAGAAACATTAGATGAAATAGACTAATATTAGACTACAACCGTTCAGTAGTAATAAAAGATGTTTTCTTCTACTGCTACCCATTGTATGTCCTCATAAATTACCATGGTATCAAAGTGTAATTCAGGCCACCCTCAAAAGGACTTAAAAGCAACCCTCCCACAAGCTCCTGCTAAACCACGCCCCCGGTCAGGTCACGCCCCCTCCCACTCTGCAGCCAATAGGGATTGAAAAAATGAAGGTAAAAATCAACTTATGTTAGCTGCATTGACTTTCTCTCTGCAACGACACACAGAAACTTTAGATGAAATAGACTAATATTAGACTACGACCGTTCAGTAGTAATAAAAGATGTTATCTTCCACTGCTATCCACTGTGTTTCCTCATAAATTACCATGGAATTGACCTGTAATTCATGCCACGCTGAAAAGAAGGACTTAAAAACACCTCCCCTTCCCTCAAGGTCCTGCTAAACCACGCCCCCGACCCGGTCAGGTCACACCCCCTCCCACTCCACAGCCAATCTGGATTGAAAAAATGAAGGTAAAAATCAACTTCCGTCAGCTGCATTGACTTTCTCTCTGCAACGACACACAGAAACATTAAATAAAATAGATGAAATATACCCAGGCGAAGCCGGGTCCTTCTGCTAGTATATACTGTATATATATATATATATATATATATATATATATATATTGGAAAGTGAACTTTTAGAGATTTGTTTTGCGTCCAATTCATCAAAATTCGATTAATGTCCAAATTGATTCTAAACTACAAACATTCATACATCAAATAATTATGCCTAAACGGTGGCAAAAGGCCTGCCTGTATTTTTACATGCACAAGTATTAATTGTGAAAATAAAAAACGGCTTGTTCTGAACAAGCCTGGAAAAACTCTCTTTTTATTGGGAGCAGCAACAGTATAATGTGGATGTGAAAAGGATAGGGTAATAGTGGCATGTAGCTGCAATAGTAGCCACAGCAGTAGCAGCACAGCATGGGAAAGACAAGGCAGTACTGTAGATGTGTGTGCACATGTTTTTCACTGTAGTCCGGGTTTCGGTTTCAGTGTTCGGGTGATTTTATTATTTTCCATTATAACATGGTTATATCGGAAAATAATAGCCTTCTTAAGACAGAATGCAAAATAATAGGGCTATTGAATGAGGTACTGTAAGTTTTTTTAACCCCTATTGTTTTGCATTCTGTCTTAAGAATTCTATTATTTTCCTATATACTGTAACCATGTTTTAATGGAAAATAATAAAATGAAGTCCCCATTGACTTCAATGTGGTTTGGGTCAAGTTCGGGTCCTGAACCCGAACTTTGACCTGAAGTTCGGCTGAACCCGGCGAACCAGAATTTCCATGGGTTCACTCATTCCTAGTGGTGACAGCTGTGTAGCAGTGACGGTAGTGGCAGTAGGGTTAATGGAAGTGACAGTAGGGGGATTAGCAGCAGAGAGCAGCAGCTTCACGGGTGGCAGCAGCCATACTGTACAAAACATGATCATCAACAGGCAGACAGCAGCAGTGGCATGATGACAAGAAACCATATAGTATTGAAAATGGTGGTAGGCAGGCAGACAGCAGCAGTGGCATGATGGCAGGAGCAGCAGCCAAACAGCACTGAAAATGGCAAGTGGCAAGATGGAGGCAGTAGCAACAGCCATTAGGCACTGTACAAAACAAGATGGTAGACGGGAAGAGAGCAGATGTGGCATAATGGCAGGAGCAGCAGCCAAACAGCACTGAAAATGGCAAGTGGCAAGATAGAGGCAGTAGCAACAGCCATTAGGCACTGTACAAAACATGATGGTAGACGGGCAAAGAGCAGATGTGGCATGATGGCAGCAGTCATATGGTATGGAACAGGATGGTATGCAGGTAGACAGCAGCATGATACAGTAGAAATATGGTACAGTATGGAACATGATTATAGACATTCAGCTGCAGTAGCATAATGGTGGCACGAGACGCAGCATCCATACAATATGGAACATGATGGTAGGCAGGCAGAAAGTGGCAGTGGCATAATGGGGCACCATCAGCAAGGGCAGATATATTCATTGACTTCAGCTAAAGGAGTATGAAAATCCTTGGGAAGCCATGGTTTGTTCGTTTTGACAAAAGTGATGTTTTGTACACTGTCAGAGGACAACTATGTCTGTTTGAGTGTCATGATGCCACTTGCCACACTGAAAGGCTTCTCTAGGATGACACAGGAGGCTGGCAATACATTACAGAGAGAGCATACTGGGCCCGTTCCAGCCACTTTTCTAATCTGCCTGCCCAAAAGTCCATGGGGTCAGGGAATACAGTATGAGGTGGACAAAGGCCACAGTCCAGGTAGTACAAAACCTGATTTGCATCAGGCTAGTGCAGCGCATAGAAAAATGTCTCCTTAGTCTTGATGATTCTGAACTGGCTGCTGCTGTGGCTTCTACAGGAGGGGCATCCTGGTCAGATATATGGGCAGCAGGCATCTGTTTTCCAAAAGCTGCAGAGAGCTGTGTACACAATGTGTGCTGGTAATAAAGTAATTTAACTTTCCATTAAGTAACAGGAAAGCATTCCTCCATTTTGCTTTAATAGCAAGGCACCTTTAACCCCTTCAACCCCGGGCCTGTTTTCATCTTCCTGCCCAGGCCATTTTTTGCAAATTTGACATGTGTCACTTTATGTGGTAATAACTTTTACTTATCCAGGCCATTCTGCGATAGTTTTCTCGTCACATATTGTGCTTCACGACAGTAGTAAATTTGTGGAAAAATATTTCATTTTTATTTATAAAAAAATACCAAATTTACCAAAAATTTGGAAAAATTAGCAAATTTCCAAATTTCAATTTCTCTACATTCAAAAACAAAGTAATTAGAGATGAGCGAACGTGCTCGAAACGAGCACTGTATCGCTCGGCTCCCCTGTGCTCGCATGGGCGCAGGCAGTCGCTTCTGTCCTCCTGATAGTAATACCTCCAAAAATAGTTATTATTTTACATTACCCATATGTCTACTTTATGTTGGCATCATTTTATAAATGTCATTTTACTTTTTTAGGACGTTAGAAGGCTTAGAAGTTTAGAAGCCATTTTTCAAATTTTCAGCAAAATTTCCAAAACCATTTTTTTAAGCACCAATTCAGATATAAAGTGATTTTGAGGGGCTTACGTAATGTAAACCACCCATAAATGACCTCATTTTAGAAACTACACCCCTCAAATGATAAAAAAACTGATGTTACAAACTTTGTTAACTCTTGAGGTGTTCCACAAGAATTAAAGGAAAATGGAGGTGAAATTTCAAAATTTCACTTTTTTGGTAGATTATTCATGTTAATATTTTTTTTCTTGCAACACAGCAAGGGTTAAAAGCAAACTAAACCTCAATATACATTGCTCTGATTCTGCAGTTTACATAAATACCCCATATGTGGTGGTAAATGTCTCTATGGGTTTGTGGCAGTGGTCAGAAGGAAAGTAGCGCCATATGAATTTCGGAGGCAGATTTTGCTAGAATGTTTTTTAGGCACCATTTTGTAATTGGGAGACCCTGACGTACCCCTACAGTGGAAACCCTCAAAAAGTGACCCCATTTTGGAAACTACACCCTTTAAAGAATATATTAAGGGGGCTACTGGCCACTTTGACCCCCTAAGTGTACCGAATTTGGAAACACTTGGCTGTGAAAATGAAAAGTTTTATTTCTTCCAATAAAATGTTGCTTTAGCCCCAAATTTTTCATTTTCACAAGGGGTAACAGGAGAAAATCACCCCATAATTTTTTCCCCATTTTCTCCTGAATACGGCAACACCCCATATGTGGTGGTAAACTGCTGTGGGGGCACATGGCAGGACTCAGAACAGAAGGAGCGCCATATGGATTTTGCAGCACAGATTTTGATGGATTGGTTTGCGGGAGCCATTGATTTTTATTTTTTTGAGTTATTGTCTTATGTGGGGGCTCATTTTTTGCGGGATGAGGTGACGTTTTCATTGGTACCATTTTGGGGTACATAAGACTTTTTGATTGCTTGGTATTACACTTTTTGTGAGTCAAGGTGGAAAAAAAGCTGTTTTGGCATAGTTTTAAAAAAAATTTTTTTACAGCATTCACCTGAGGAGGAAAATCATGTGATATTTTTATAGAGCAGGTTGTTACAGACGCGGAGATACCCAATATGTCTAACATTTTTATTTTTGTTAAATTTTACACATTAGCTTTTTTAACAGAATTAAATCTTGTTTTTGTGCTGCCATTTTTAGAGAGCCATATTGTTTTATTTTTTTGGCTATTGTCTTAGGTAGGGTATCAATTTCTGCGGGATGAGATGAAGTTTTGATTGGTACCATTTTGGGGTACATATGCTTTTTTGATTTCGTGGTATTACACTTTTTGTGAGGCAAGAGGAAAAAAAATGGCTGTTTGGCCTAGTTTTTTTAAACATTTTTTGCAGCATTCACCTGGGGGGCCATCTCATGTAATACTTTTATAGCAGGTTGTTACGGACACGGCGATACCCAATATGTCTACCATTTTTATTTTTGTTAAATTTTACACATTAGATTTATTTTTGAACAGAATACAATCTTTTTTTGTGTTGCCATTTCTGAGAGCTATATTTTTTTTAATTTTTTGGGCGATTGTCTTAGGTAGGGTCTGAATTTCTGCGGGATAAGATAATGGTTTGATTGGAACCATTTTGGGGTAAATACGCCTTTTTGATCGCCTGCTATTACACTTTTTGTGAGGGAAGGGGATATTTTTATAGAGCCAGTCAATACAGACGCGGCGATACCTAATAAGTCTACTTTTCTTTTTTCCCTTTTTTTTTTTACAATTTTTTTTAACTTTATTTTGGGAAAAATGCGCCTTTTTTTTTACTTGAAACTTATTTTTTTGTAAAACTTTATTTTATTCACTTTTTTTTCCGCTTTTTTTTTCACTTTTAGGGGTCTGATCCCCTTTACAATGCATTACAATACTTCTGCATTGTAATGCATTGGCTGTAAGTATATTACCAGTGTAATACACTTACAGCCTGCTTCCTGTGAGATCCAGGGGGCTGGATCTCACAGGCTCGCAGGGATGGCAGCCACTATGCCTAAGGAAGGCATCGAACTGCCATCCAAGCCATCAGGACCCCGTCACAGCAGCGTGGGGACCTGATGGACTTTCCTTGCGCAAGCCTGCATCGCATGTGCCGCGTTAGGGCTGACCGCGGCACATCGAGGGTTAATACGTCCGCATCGGTGTTTTCACAGATGCGGGCGTACGCAGCAGGGGTCCGGCTACTGGGAACAGCCGGCCCCCTGCAGCTGATTGAGCGGGCGCAGCTCCTGCACCCGCCCGATCAGCGCGCCGTAGTACTACGGCGCTGGGCGTCAAGCCCCTTCACACAGGCCGCACTATTACGGCGCTGGGTGTGAAGGGGTTAAACAGGGACTGTTGCTTGTATGGGGCTTGGCTGGTTAGGTGCATATGATTGATGTTCTTACCTGCAATCTCCTGCAGCTTAATTGACAGTAAACACTGAATATTATTCAGCTCTGGCATACCCACTTCTCTAATCCCACACTTTCTTGCCATACAGATGGGAGCCCTTATTCTGCTATCTGCTTTTCTTCCTTTTCCACATCTTCTAATATCGATGAGATGAGAATATGTCATCAGGAACATTCAGCTTCTCCTCTCTCTGCAGCTTGCTGACTTTTAAAGGACATGGAGACTTTGAAGGATGATTTTGAGGAAGTAAAACCAGCAAAAGATGAGAATGGTCATCATTAAGACCTGGCCACCCTAAAGTCTGTATGGTACTGGTTGCACTGACCCCCCCCATCACTGGAATAATAAAGGCTTCCATCTTATTGTAAAAATAAGTAAATGTAGGAATAAATAAAAAAATGACGCATCATAAGTCTTCCTGCACTCTCCATGCAATCTCTAACATTCTTCTATTAATAATTTTCAGCAACACAGTCCCTAGCACATGAGCGCTTGCCACATCTCTTCCAATGCTCAGCTCAAAATCACTGAGAAGTACTGTATATAATAATTACCCTTTAAAAATTAACTTTTAATAGATATACATTAAAAACATTCCTGAACACAAAATTAACATTACCTATCAGTTCAGATACAGAGTCTGAAATAAATGGCAAACTATTGGAGATATTTGATAACATGAAGTATTGCCCCATGCATATATGTAACTCACGATTCTGCAGACACAGTATGGATCAGTTTCTGGGTCATGCCTCAGGGTCCAATGTCAATTTGATTCTGCAGACGCAATGGAGATCAGGTTCAAGATTGTGCCTCGTGGTGTATACTTCATGTAGAAGCGTTGCAGTGGTCCCGATAAGGTGCAAAGTTCAGTTGCTTCACCACTTCTAGGCAGAATGGACACTGTCCCTACTTGGACTACTCCGTCCCTGCCTAAAAGCAGAGTAATCGCCCCGAAAAGTGCAGGCCCACTTATCGGTGACTTCCCCTGCTAACTAACTCGCCTCTACCTACAGTAAATGTCCAATATGAATGCCTTAATCATTAAAATAAAGTACCAACGTGTTTCCTCTTGTACTTGTTCCTGGTTCTTCAGGGGACTATATTAAGTAGGTGTGCTCGACGGCACCATGCAGCGATACTGCTATGAGGTCAGTTGTTCAAACTGTCAACCCTGATTTGCATCACGCTATGCCTTTTAAAAAGGGCGCGCAGTTACCTCGTGTGCACCGCTATAAGAAAGCACACCTGTGCCCTATTTTTGGTCCGGCCTCAGGTAATACAAAGTCGCTAAGTGTAAAACGCGCAAGCGCCGTGAAAGGGCGCCTGCATATTCGATTGGTAGCGCTGTTTCTATTCCCAGATGTGTAGGGTAGAAGTGCGCAAGCACAGACGATGGTGCTTACTCCATGATAGGGAGTTATGATATATGTGCGCATGCGCCCAGATTGACGCATGCGCAGACTGGTTATTTGAGCTAACCTAAATTTTGGGCTCTAGGTAGCAAGTGCGCATGCGTGAGCTGTATATGCCCACCTTAGAGTGGTACAGGGCTAAACAAATGATACATAAATATATGGATAACACTTATAGTAAGTATAATTATGCTCTGTAACCTTTTCTTTACTTTATGGCACTGCATACACGCAGGTGCTAACTAAGAGTAGGGATGTATAAGTTAGTGTATACAGTATATGTACCGATTCCAGATATGAATCAGCATTATATACAACTATATAGCAATTAATAAAGAAGGGGTGTGAACTCCCTGTAGCTATCTAGCAGTCAGAGGTCACCACTAGAATGAATACCCTCCTTTAATAACAATACATGTTTGGGTTAGACACTTTAACAGGTCAGATATCCCGCTTTCTGATGAATGGTCATATATGGTGGCTCGTTAAATATTTCTATTATCACAGAGAAGGATTTCTTGTATCATTAATATCTCTAATGAGGTCTTATAAGAAACTGATAAACGTCAAAGTTTCGTTTAGACCTTTAGAGGTAATTGTTCCTAGTCTAAACATCCACTCTGTCTCCTTTTATAAAATCTTCTTGTCCAAATCACCACCCCTGGGGGATGGTCTCACAATCTCGATGACACAGAAACTAAGAGCTTTGGAGTCACCACCGTGTTTTGTATGTGCCTAGAAATCGGTGAGTCTCTCTTGTACCTGATGTCCCCCAGGTGGTCTCCTATACGTCTCCTCAGTTCCCTAGTTGTCTTCCCAACATATTGGAGAGGGCACGTACATGTACATAGATATACTAGTCCCGTGCTTTTACAGTTCGCAAAGTCTAGGATTTTGTAGGTTTGCTGAGTTTTAACCCCAAAAAAGGTCTTTGTCGGGTGTATAATGGGACAGGCAATGCAGCCTCCGCATCTAAACATACTCAGGAGTTTTCGATCAAGCCAAGTGCCCCTGCGTATGGAGGGTTCGTAGTGACTAAGGACAAATCTATCTCTCAGGGATCTGCCTCGTCTTAAAGTAATCGCTGGTTTGTCAGGGAGTACATCCCTGATGTCAGGATCCATTTTTAATAGATCCCAGTATCTAGAGAGAATTTGACGCACCTTCACAGACTGGTTGTCATATGTTCCTATAATTCTCATGATACTGCTAGTGTTCTCCTTTCTCTCTTCACTTTGTGGGCCTAAAAGATCCCTTCTTTCTCTTTTAGAAGCGTGTTTGTATGCTTTATTTAGAATTTCCTGTGGATATCCCCTTTTCTTAAATCTGTGCTGTAAATCTCTAGCCTGATGTATGAAGTCCAAGGGGTCTGAGCAGTTCCTGCGTATACGCTTTGGTATCCTGCATTTCAGAGTATTGGGGTGATGGCTATCCCATCTGAGGAGGCTGTTTGTTGCTGTGGGTTTTCTATATGTCTTGGTCTCCAAAATACCATTCCGCAATGTAATGTCAAGATCGAGAAAGGACATATGTTTCTCAACAACTTCATAAGTAAAATGCATCCCTATCTCGTTGTCGTTGAGATTTTGTACAAACTCAAGGAAACTCTCCCTGGGGCCGCCCCAAAGGATGAAAATATCATCAATGAAGTGGCACCAGAAGAGGACACTGGGTATTCTTATAGTGTCCTCTGTGCTCAGCTCACAGGAAAATGGTGGAGATCACACGGGATGAGGGTTTTATAGGGCTTTGACATCACAGGTGATGGCTATCTGTGGATTGGCTGGCTGCATGGCATTATTGGCGATCTCTCATTCCTGGGCTTCTTACTTTCACTTTGTAACACGTGCAGCTGCCATTTTAGGAAAAAACTGATTCATTACTACGAAATGTGAGGAATGGATTTGTTGTGAATCTAAGTTTTCCTAAACTTCGGGACAAATTTGGCTTTGAATGCTTTGTTTCTATGAGTTTTTTTTTTTTAACTGGTTGTTCACATACAGAAAAAAATGAAGAAGAATGCATCCATAATGATCCTAAATGATGATGATGCAAATGACAGTCAGTATAATTTTCAAGTCATCAACTGTTGACGAGTATAAATCAAATTTTATTGAACATACCTCCCAATGATTAACAAATTAAAAAACTGAAAATGCACTGTTCCAAAATATTATGCACAGCAGAGTTTCATAACTTTTTATAGGCTGTAAAGAACTGAACATGGTAATTTGTTGAATTTGCAGCATTAAGAGGTCACATTTACTGAAATCAAAAGCTATTTCAATCAAAAACCTTCATAGATCTTTTGCTTGAGGGTACTCCAAAGGTTCTCAATAGTGTTGATCGAGCACCGTAGTGCTCGGTTGCTCGGGTACTCAAGTAGAACACTAGGTGATGCTCGAGTGCTCTACCGAGCACCTGAGCACAATGGAAGTCAATGGGAGGACCAGAGCACTAAACCAGGCACCCTCTGCTCTGAAGAGGGGAGGGTGTCTGGTTCATAGGGAAAGGTGAGAAAATGATGGAAACACCACTGAAATGGTGTGGGAACAGCATGGGGAGGATGTCTGGATGCATCTTGGACTCCAAAGTCGCTGCTGGGAACGATGTTGTCTGAGTATTACGCCACTTTTACGGAATGACAAGAATACGTCCAAAACCGAGGATAAAATTGATTTTAGAGGAAAAATTGTTAGGAAATTACACTGAATGTCACAGGTATTTAGGATGTTCAAATGTTATACAGCAGACGTAGCGCAGGGAATATCGCCATCCTTAACGGCAGGAAAAATGTCAACGAATGTCATAAATAATTACGATGCACAAACGTTAAACAGCAGACACAGCGCAGGTAATGTCGCCTTGATTAGCGGCAGAAAAAAATACACTGGATGTCAGGTATTTAGGATACAAAAACGTTATACTGCACACGCAGCACAGGTAATGTCGCCTTGATTAGCGGCAGAAAAAATACACTGGATTTCAGGTATTTAGGATGCAGAAACGTTTACTGCACACGCTGCGCAGGTTGTGTTAAGGTCAGGCAAACTTGCGCATTTTTTGCCCAAAATTAAAAAGAAAACATTGCAGCCATATATAACTATAGTCCTTAAAAGGAGTTTTGGGTCTTTTAAACAGAACAACTAGCCCTGCCTAGCCAAATCCTATCCCTACACTATCTGTCCCGCGCAAATGTTATAAGGGAGGCAGCGCAGGTAATGTCGCCTTGATTAGCAGCAGAAAACAATACACCGGATGTCAGGTATGTGGAATACACAAACGTTATACAGCACAAGCTGCGCAGGTGGTGTTTAGGTCAGACAAACTTGCGCAATTTTTGCCACCCCCCAAAAAAAAAATATTGCAGCCAGATAAAACAATAGTCCTTAAAAGAACTTTTGGGTCTTTTAAAACGAAAATCTAACCCTGCCTAACAAATTCCTATCCCTACACTATCTGTCCCTCCTTGTAGCAGCTCTTCCTGACTAAGACTGAGTCGGGTCACATGTCACCGGGTGCTATATAGGACCCGATGACGCGTTCCCGGCCAGCCAATCACTGTAATGCCAGTAGCCAACATGGCTATGGCATTACAGTGAATGCCAGTACCTCCCCGCACGCTGATTGGCTGCGTAGCAGCCAAGAAACGTGCGGGGAGGGGACTCGAGCATGGAACTCGAGCACACACGGTGTTCGGCCGAACACCGGGTTGTGCCGAGCAATGCCATGCTCGACCGAATACAGTATTCGGCCGAGCATGCTCGCTCAACACTAGTTCTCAATAGAGTTGAGGTCAGCGGAGGATAGTGGTCACACCATGAGTTTAACATCTTGTATTCCCATAGCAGCCAATGACTCAGAGTTGTTCTTTGCAGCATAGGATGATTCATTGACATGCTTGAAAATGTATTTGCTACTGAAGGCACGGTTCTTCTTTTTGTACCATGGAAGAAAGTTGTCAGTCAGAAACTCTATATACTTTGCCAAGGTCATTTTCGCACCATCAGGAACCCTAAAGGGGCCTATCAGTTATTCTGGCCCCAGAACATGGCTCTGCAACCTCCTTGCTGATTTTGCAGCCTTGTTGGGACATGGTAGCCATTCAGCAACCATCTACTACTACTCCATCCATTTGGGTTGGATAAGCAAAGTTATCAAAAATCTGATTTGAATTGCTTCATCACAAATCACATTCCATTGTATGTGGCGCCGCAATGACGGGGAATGACAATCAAGCCGCCTCCCATCATTGAACTCAGATGCCGCGTTCATCACTGATCATAGCATCTGACATTAACATTGAGGCCTTTCAGGGGTTAATCTGGGTTAAAAAAAATACATACTCACCTCATCCATTTACTCGTGGCGAGACCATCACAGACAATCTTGATTGAAGAAACTGCGAGAAATCTTGCATGATGACATCTCCATGTCATCACGCTGGCAGGGTTTGGTGACATCATCACTGATGATGTCACAGTGCTCGGCCAGCGCGCTGATGTGATGACGTCACACTTTACCGTGTGTGAAATTTTGCGTGGTTTCTTCAATCAAGATGCCTCTTCACAAGCAAATGGATTAGGTGAGTATTTTTTTTAACCGCCATTTCAATTGATTTGTTACTACGAAGTACAAGGAAATTCAGCTTAATGAAAATTTTTTCCTGAAATTGGGATCAAAGTCAATTTGTTGCACTTCGATTCGCTGAACACTACACAGCACTCATCAGTTAGTAAGACTGTTATGAAAATTAGTCTTCATGTATGTCTGGGCCCACTGCAACCATTTCTGCTTGTGAGCACTGGTTAGGGGTGGCCGAATAGTAGTTTTATGCACAACTGCAAGCCTCTGGAGGATCCTACACCTTGAGGTTTGGGGGCCTCCAGAGGCACCAGCAGCTGATTTCTTAATCTGATGAATTTGTCTGGCAAAAATCTTCCTCATTATGCCTTTATCTTCACTAACCCATCTGTACTGTGAATCAGCCACAAATCTTTTTTCAGTATGAGGATCACAGATAAGTTTTCATGGAATATCTAGGGGGTCATTTATCAAACAGAAATACGCCTAAATTAGGTGTATTTCTGGCGCTGATTGTGGCACAATGTTTTTTTGTGCCGGAAATCTGCGACTTCTCCCCGCTCATGCTAGGTCTAAAGTAGGGGGCGTGGCGTGGGTGTGGATGGGCCGGCAGCTAGGAAGCTGTCTTACATTTAGAAGTGGTGGAGGATCTGGTGCCTCTTCATAACTCTGGTGGATCCACCGTCAGGTATAGGAGTTATCAAGATCGGTATTCTAATAACTGCCAGTCTTAATAACTGTGCCCCCTAATGTTTTCATACCTTGCCCAAGGCATTGCTCTATTTGACGCTTTTTGGCAGCAGAGAAATCCTTTTTCTTTCCCCTATTGCTTGAAACTTATGACTTGCCTAATAATGTAGAACATCCTTCTTAAGTAGTTTACCGTTAATTGGGTTCACCTGGTGTTTGAAAATGATTTCAATGATCTAAAGAGTCCTGAGACACAATATCATCCATGAGTGTAACTGAAAAACAACAAAATAGGGGGGGTCATTTATTAAAGAGGCTCTGTCACTTGGTTGTAACCTATGTATATTTTTACATAGGTTACTAGGGCCAGTTTAGATAATCTTTCACATACCTGAATTGCAGAGTAGAGCACAGCCGTTTTTGAGAAATTAAAAGTTCAAAAAATATGCTAATTAGGCTTCGTAGCACCGGGGGGCGGGCTCTATTCTCTGGAGAACCGCATCTTCACCGCCCTCCCGGGTCCGATGCACGCCCCCCTGACCCTAATCCAACCCCTATTTATCCTGATTGACAGCGCTAGACCATTCGGTCTAGCGCTGAAATCCCGCGCCTGCGCCGTAGTACTTAGGCGGCGCATGCGCAATAGCGCTTGCAGTGCCGAACACTGTAAGCGCTTCCATTCCTCTGCGCACGTGCCGTCATTTCCCCGAACGGTCTAGCGCTGTCAATTACAACCAAGTTACAGAGCCTCTTTAAGAATTGCGTTTTAGATGCCAGTAATAATAAGCCCCTGCATTGGCAGTGGTTCCGCCAAAGTTATGTAGAGGCGCCGGCCTCTACATACCTTTTGGTGTATCCAGCGCAGATCTAAATGTCAGCCAGGCTGGCTTATATTTAGACCATTTTCTACGCCTAAAGCAATGTAGAAAATGATGAATGAAAGGGGCTTCCGGTCCATCCGCTTCCCCACCATTGCCACCCCGACTTTTTTAGACCTGGCGTGAGTAGGGAAAAGTCAAAGATTGCTGTGCAAATAGCCCTTTGTGCCGCAATCTGTGCTAGAAATATGCCTAATACAGGTGTATTTCTGATTGTAAATGACCCCTTAAATCTTTATGACGCTTAAACCCAATTTGCACAATAATGTGAAACTCTGTGTATATCTATAGATATGTGTAGTAGAAACAAGTATTTTTGAATGAAATTAGAGATGAGCGAATCTATTCGCAGCTTCGTAGATTCAATAGGAATCTTCGTTTTTTTCTACACTGAAGCGAATCCGAATCTTTTCAGATTCGATTTGGAAGATTCTTCTTAAATCTTTGTATGCTAACGCTACATACGTATAATATAATTTGTACACTAATGCTATGCATCTAATAATTTGTAAGCTAATGCGTAGGTATTCACTTAAGTAGAGTACTTTTACTGTATGTTCGTTATTTTTGTGGACCTAGACCAGTGGTTCTCAACTCCAGTCCTCGGGACCCACCTGCCAGTCAGGATTTAGGAATATCCCACAGAATGAATACCTGTGGTAAGTCCTGATGGATGGACGCTAATTATATCAGCTGGTCTAAACTAAGGAAATCCTGAAAACCTGACTGGCAGATGGGTCCCGAGGACTGGAGTTGAGAACCACTGACCTAGACAATAATAAACTAAAGTATTCGCGGGAATGTTTGCAGAACACAAATTTTTTTTTGACGCAACTTGAACCAAATCAAATCTTATCCGAGGTGAATCTTTTAAAAAATTTGGCGAATATTCGCCGAAGCGAATCTTGGAATATTCGCTCATCTCTAAATTAAATCAATACAAACTGTCTTCTGTTATATAGTAGGTGTGCTTTTTAATAAGTTGATAAAGTTCACTGCCACTAGAACTGCTGGTGATGAACCATATATTAAGTGTTCAGTTCCCTTGCAGCGACACTGTAATAAATGTGAAACATTACACAGTTCCTATTGGAATCAAAGAGCTGTCTGAATATTATATACAGTGCCTTACAAAAGTATTCGTCCCCCTGGAACTTTTCAACCTTTTGCTACATTTCAGGCTTCAAACAAAAAGATATAACATTTCTAAATGTTTGGTGAAGAATCAACAACAAGTGGGTCACAATTGTGAAGTGGAGCAAAATTTATTGGATTATTTAAACTTTTTTTGTAACGGCGTGTACAGTGCTTCACTGTACGGCGGCGGCGGCCTCAGGAAGCGCACAGCGTCATAACAACCAATGACGCCGGCCGCTCCCGTCCTCTGGGGCAGCACAGGCCGGGCTTTCACGGCCCGTATACGAGAGAGCATCATGAAGACCAAGGAACACACCAGGCAGGTCCGTGATACTGTTGTGGAGAAGTTTAAAGGGAATCTGTCGGCTCTCAAACACCCTCCAAACTAGAGTAAGCAGTGTATAGTGTAAGTGATGTCAAGTCCGGTTATGTAATTTTTACCTTCATACTCACTTCCATTCTGACTCTGTGCTCTGACATACCAGCAGTAAAATGCGCTTAGTGGACTCCGGTGCTCACTCACATAATGGAGAGGACTCAAAGAAGAGTCCTCTCAATGTATTTTACTGCCGGTTTTTCGGAGCACAGCATCAGAATGGAAGTGAGTATGAAGATAAAACTTACATAATCGGATTCAGCATCACTTACACTATACATCTCTTACTCTAGTTTAGGGGGTGTTTCGGAGCTCACAGGTTCCCTTTAAAGCCGGATTTGGATACCAAAAGATTTCCCAAGCTTTAAACATCCCAAGGAGCACTGTGCAAGCGATCATATTGAAATGGAAGGAGTATCAGACCACTGCAAATCTACCAAGACCCGGCCGTCCCTCTAAACTTTCATCTCAAACAAGGAGAAGACTGATCAGAGATGCAGCCAAGAGGCCAGGGGCGGGCTGGGCCGGGTGTCAGGAGGGCACATGCCCCCCGAGTCGGTGGATGTCAGGGCCGCTGCGGCTCCTGAACTCAATTGCATCTGCATCCATTAGATGCAGATACAATTGTGCCTGCAGCAGGTTCCCTGGTTCCCTGCTCCGCTATTCCCGGTGGCCGGCGCACTGATGTCATCATCGCGCCACCTGCGATGTTCCTCAGGAGCGGACCCGCCAGAAGAGGCCGGGTCTGCATCGTGGGACCGTGCCATGAAAGGTAAGTATAAACTGCCCTCCCCCTATACTCTCTACATGCAGCACTTAACCTAATACTGGCCCCTGCCTCCCTATTTCTGACCCCCAATACTGGCCCTGCCTTACCCTAATCCTAATACTGGCCCCTGCCCCCCTATTACTGACCCCCAATACTGGCCCTGCCCTACCCTAACCCTAATACTGGCCCATTGACCCCCAATATTGACCCTGCATTGACCCTTAACCCTAATACAGGCCCCTGACCCCCTAGTACTGACCTCTAATACTGGCCCTGCCTAACCCCTAACCCTAGTACTGGTCCCTGACCTCTAATACTGGCCCCTGACCCCTACCCTAGTACTGACCTCTAACCTTGGACCCCTAACCCTGATACTGGCCCCTGACCCCCTAATACTGGCCCTGTCTCACCCCTAACCCTAGTACTGACCCCTACCCTAGTACTGGCCCCTGACTCCTACCCTGACCCTGACCTCTAACCCTGGACTCCTAACCCTAATATTGTCCGCTAACCCTAATACTGACCCCTAATACTTTCCCTAACTCTAATACTACACAATACTGACCCATAACCCTACTACTGACCCCTAACCCTAAGGCTACATTCACATGAACATATGTGTTTTGCGGTCCACAAAACACGGATACTGGCCGTGTGTCTTCCACATTTTGTGGAACACACATGCCCAGCTCTACGATAGAAATGCCTATTCTCGTCTGCGATTGCGGACAAGAATAGGACATACTCTATCTTTTTTGCGGAACGGAACTACAGACTTGCGGCCCCATTGAAGTGAATGGAAATACTGTCGTTTGAATGTACCCTAATGCTGCCTCTAATCCCAATACTGGCCCCTAACTGATACTGACCCTAATCCTAATACTCATTCAGACGACCGTATTTCTGGGTCTGCATTGGTTCCACAATTTTGTGGAACGGGTGTGGACCCATTCATTTCAATGAGGCCGCAAAAGATGCGGACAGCACACCATGTACTGTCCGCATCCGTAGTTCCCCCACAAAAAATATAGAGCATATGTCCTATTCTTGTCCGCAAGGCATTTCTATATAGGGCTGGCACTGTGCGTTCCGCAAGTATATACTGCTGTATATACTATATATCTGTACACACTGCATCTATTATACATCATACCTTACATATCAGTACACTGCTGTATATACTATATATCTGTATACATTGCATCTGTTATACCTCATACCTCACATATCAGTACACTGCTGTATATACTATATATCTGTATATACTGCATGTATTATAAAAGTATAATAGATGCAGTGTGTACCGATATATAGTATATACAGCAGTGTACTGATATGTGAGGTATGAGGTATAATAGATGCAGTATGTACAGATATATAGTATATACAGCAGTGTACTGATATGTGAGGTATGAGGTATAATAGATGCAGTATGTACAGATATACAGTATATACAGCAGTGTACTGACATGTGAGGTATGAGGTATAATAGATGCAGTGGACACAAGTATATAGTATAACCAGCAGTGTACTGATATGTGAGGTATGAGGTATAATAGATGCAGTGTGTACAGATATATAGTATATACACTGCTGTATATGCTATATATACACCAACTGCATCTAGCTCGTCATGTGACCGTTAGCAACTTGTAGCCAGTGACGTCTCACCCACTGCATTCTAGCTTTTACCGAGTATTATAATACAGTGTACGTATGCTTTATTCAGGGGGCACTCAGAAGAGGCACTATACATAAAGGGGCACATATAAGAGGCACTTTTTATAAGGGGCACCAAGCAAACAGAGGGCACAGAGCATGTAGCACTATACACAGAGGGCACAGAGCATGTGGCACTATACACAGAGGGCACAGAGCATGTGGCACTATACACAGAGGGCACAGAGCATGTGGCACTATACACAGAGGGCACAGAGCATGTGGCACTATACACAGAGGGCACAGAGCATGTGGCACTATACACAGAGGGCACAGAGCATGTGGCACTATACACAGAGGGCACAGAGCATGTGGCACTATATACAGAGGGCACAGAGCATGTGGCACTATATACAGAGGGCACAGAGCATGTGGCACTATATACAGAGGGCACAGAGCATGTGGCACTATATACAGAGGGCACAGAGCATGTGGCACTATATACAGAGGGCACAGAGCATGTGGCACTATATACAGAGGGCACAGAGCATGTGGAACTATATACAGAGGGCACAGAGCATGTGGCACTATATACAGAGGGCACAGAGCATGTGGCACTATATACAGAGGGCACAGGGCATGTGACACTATATACAGAGGGCATATGGCACTGTATACAGAGGGCACAGAGTATGTGGCACTACTATTGGGGGCCCTGTGTGTAGTGCTAATGCTGCTGTTATATTCAGGGCACAGCAAGTGGCACTAAGATGAGTTTGTGTCAGTATGCAGGGTGCCAATGTGTTGGTAAAGCGTGAAGCTGAAGACATCTTCTTGGCAAAATCTGCAGAGCTGAATTGTAGACGGGAGAAGTCATAATGGTGGTCTGAACCAGATGGGGAAGAACTGAGGAGGAGACGTCATCTGTAAGTCGCTAAATGGAAATGATTATTCTGCTACTGACTGTGTATGATGAGTGTTGTAGTCACCTGGATGAGCTACAGCTTATGATGGGTGGTAGCATGCTGTTTTATGCAACAACAACTCCCAGCATCCCTTTACACTTGTTCAGGCCATATTGGGAGCTGCAGTTTCACACCATACAAGGTCATATGGCGAGGGCTGACCTAACTACTCAGATGGTATCTGTACTGAACTTTTAAAATCTGGTGATGTATTTATGTATTGAACTTGGTTCTGGTGATGTATTTGACTTATGGGTTTGGTTCTGCTGCTGTATTTATGTAGAGAACTTGGTTCTGGTGCTGTATTTATGTAGATAACTTGGTTTAGGTGCTGTATTTATGTAGATAACTTAGTTCTGGTGATGTATTTATGTAGAGAACTTGGTTCTGGTGCTGTATTTCTGTAGATAACTTGGTTCAGGTGCTGTATTTATGTAGATAACTTGGTTTAGGTGCTGTATTTATGTAGAGAACTTGGTTCTGGTGATGTATTTATGTATAGAACTTGGTTCTGGTGCTGTATTTATGTAGAGAACTTGGTTCTGGTGCTGTATTTATGTAGAGAATTTGGTTCTGGTGCTGTATTTATGTAGAGAACTTGGTTCTGGTGCTGTATTTATGTAGAGAACCTGGTTCTGGTGCTGTATTTATGAAGAGAACTTGGTTCTGGTGCTGTATTTATGTAGAGGACTTGGTTCTGGTGCTGTATTTATGTAGAGTACTTGGTTCTGGTGATGCATTCATGTAGAGAACTTGGTTCTGGTGCTGTATTTATGTAGAGAACTTGGTTCTGGTGATGTATTTATGTAGAGAACTTGGTTCTGGTGCTGTATTTGACATATGGGCCTGGTTCTGGTGCTATATTCCTTGTTGATTTTGTTGCTGTATTTGACATATGGTCCTGGTTCTGGTGCTGTATTCATGCAGTGAACTTGGTTCTGGTGCTGTGTTTGAATTATAGGTTTGGTTCTGGTGCTGTGTGTATGTAGTGATCTTGGTTCTTGCTCTGTATTTGTGTGTTACATCTGATGCTATACGTCTAATACTATCCATTCACATTTGCGCTTGGGTCACTGTCACAGATTCTGTCAAAAAGACCAGACAGAAAAGTTCTGCATTCAAGACCCTTTTGTCTGGTAAAGGAGCAGCATCGTGACCAGACCCCATTGTAGTCAATTGAGTCTTTTGAGCTCAGGAGTTAGTAAATCTGGTCCCTCTAATGATCAAGCTGTTGCTACGGTTTCAAACCTATGTATTAAAATACATAGGTAAATAGCTGGAGTACACACAATTAAAGACATACCTTTATAGCAGACGTCATAACACTGGTTGTTGAGTAAAGTTAACTTTTAAAAATATGCAAATTAACCTTCAGAGCACCGGGAGGCGGTCTTTTCCTTCTGAGCACTGCTTTTTTACCGCCCTCCCGGGTCCGTGGCACGCCCTGCTAAATTTAATCACGCCCCCTTAATACATGATAGACAGCGCTAGACCGAACGGGTGAAATCCCACGCCTGCGTAATCCTAATGTCCCCGGCGCATGCGCAGTAGCGCTTGCATTGTCGAGCACTGCAAGCGCTTTGTTCCTTCTGCGCACACGCCGTCACTTCGCTAGACCCGGCAGAGGGAACAAAGCGCTTGCAGTGCTCGACACTGCAAGCGCTACTGCGCATGCGCCGGGGACATTAGGAGTACGCAGGCGTGGGATTTCAGCGCTATTTTAATACATAGGTTTGAAACAGTGACAGAGCCTCTTTAAAGCCCTTTTACCTATACTGCCTTTATGGTAGGCGGAGTTAAACAGGTTAAGGGTGGGCCGCTACAAATGGGCCAGTACTGGGTGCTTGCCCCCCAGGCTAAAATTTGCCTGCCAGCCCTTGCAAGAGTCCCATGATCACTCTGGATGAACTGCAGAGATCTACGGCTGAGGTGGGAGAGTCTGTCCATAAGACAACAATCAGTCGAACACTTCACAAATCTGGCCTTTATGGAAGAGTGGCAAGAAGAAAGCCATTTCTCAAAGATATTCATAAAAAGTCTCGTTTACAGTTTGCCACAAGCCACCTGGGAGACACACCAAACATGTGGAAGAAGGTGCTCTGGTCAGATGAAACCAAAATCAAACTTTTTGGAAACAATGCAAAACGATATGTTTGGCATAAAAGCAACACAGCTCATCACCCTGAACACACCATCCCCACTGTCAAACATGGTGGTGGCAGCATCATGGTTTGGGCCTGCTTTTCATCAGCAGGGACAGGGTAGATGGTTAAAATTGATGGGAAGATGGATGGAGCCAAATACAGGACCATTCTGGATGAAAACCTGTTGGAGTCTGCAAAAGACCTGAGACTAGGACGGAGACTTATCTTCCAACAAGACAATGATCCCAAACATAAAGCAAAATCTACAATGGAATGGTTAAAAAATAAAGGTATCCAGGTCTTAGAATGGCCAAGTCAAAGTCCAGACCTGAATCCAATTGAGAATATGTGGAAAGAGCTGAAAACTGCTGTTTACAAACGCTCTCCATCCAACCTCAAAGAGCTCGAGCTGTTTTGCAAGGAAGAATGGGCAAGAATTTCAGTCTCTAAATGTGCAAAACTGATAGAGACATACCCCAAGAGACTTGCAGCTGTAATTGCAGCAAAAAGTGGTGTAACAAAGTATTAATGCAAGGGGATGAATAATTTTGCAAGCCGCACTTTTCAGTTTTATTATGTGGACGGGCCGTGAAAGCCCAGCCTGTGCTGCCCCAGAGGATGGGAGCGACGGCGTCATTGGTTGCTATGATGCCGTGCGCTTCCTGAGGCCGCCACCGTACAGTGAAACACTGTACACGCCATTACAAAAAAAGTTTAAATGATCCAATAAATTTCATTCCACTTCACAATTGTGACCCACTTGATTCTTCACCAAAAATTTAAAATGTTATATCTTTTTGTTTGAAGCCTGAAATGTGGCAAAAGGTTGAAAAGTTCCAGGGGGCCAAATACTTTCGCAAGGCACTGTAAGTCCTCCAGATTAAGAGCTACTTTTCGTGGCCACTCTCTTCTCTGGTTAGTACATTAGGATTTTTTGCTGGCGACATAGTTCTATTAAACCCTTTGCCTCTGCAGACTAAGCACTATTTTTCATATCTGACATGTCTCACTTTATGTGGCAATAACTTTGTAATGTTTTTACTTATCAAAGCCATTCTGAGATTGTTTTTTGTGACATATTGTACTTTATGTTAGTGGTATTTCAGTTAATATTTTTTACCTTTGAATCTCTCTGCTTTCAAGATAGAGAATGATCCCTCAAAAAATAGTCACTACGCCATATGTCTACTTTATGTTAGCACTTTTTTTGTAAATGTCACTTTAATTTTTTTAGGATGTTATGTGGCTTAGAATTTTTGGAGCAATTTTAAAAATGTTTAAAAATTTTCAAAGCCGACTTTTAAAGGACCAATTCAGTTATAAAGTATTAAGTGGTTAACATAATAGAAATCACTCAAATGACCGTATTTTAAAAGCTACACCTCTCAAACTGTTAAAAACTTAAAAAAAAAAAAATTGTTAACTCTTTAGGTGTTCCACAGGAGTTGAGGGGAAAAAAAGTGAAATTTAAAATGTCATTTTTTTGTGCAGATTTTCCATTTTAATCCATTTTTTCCTGTAGCACAGCAAGGGTTAACAGCAAAACAAAAACAAAACAAACAAAAAAAACCTAAATATTGATTAATTCTGCAGTTTACAGAAACACCCCATATGTGGTCATAAACTGCTGTATAGGTACACGGCAGGATGCAGAAGAGAATGCACACAATATTGTTTTTGGAGGGCAGTTTTTTTACAATAAAATGTTACTTTAGCACCAAATGTTTCATTTTCATAAGAGGTAACAGGAAAAATGTGTTATGCATTTTTTTTCTGAATATGGCAACACTCCATATGTAGTCTTAGGGCTCATGCACACGGCCATATGAAAAAACGGATCCACAAAAACGGATCCGCAGAAAATACGGATGACATCCGTGTGCATTTCTTATTTTGCGGAACAGAACAGCTGGCCCCTAATAGAACAGTATTATCCTTGTCCGTGATGCGCACAATAATAGGACATGTTCTATCTTTTTGCGGAATAGAAATACGGACATACGGAAACGGAATGCACCTTCCGTTTTATTAGGTTCTCCATATGGTATATATGATGACTTTGTTCTGTGGGTCAATATGGTTATTATGATACAAAATGTATGTCTTTTTTTAATCTTTTACTACTTTTGTAGTATAAAATCACATTTTTATTAAAAATAAGTTATATTTTGCATCCCATACAATAACTTCAATAACGTTTTTATTTTTCTACCAACATAACTTTTTTTTTTTTTGAAGGATGGGCTTTAGGTGACAAAAACAAGCATTGTTTTTTATTTTTTTTTTCCCCTGGCATTCACCACATCATATAAGTAACATGATCCTTCAACAGGGCAGGTTGTTATAGACGCAGCAACATCAATTATGTAGTTTTTTGTTATTTTTTTTAAATCAATTATAGATGAGTGGATATGGGAAAAAGCTATTTTTATTGTAATTTTTAATTTTATTTTTTAAATTTTTTCCCCACTTTTAAATTTTTTTTTTTTTTTTTACAATGGCAACTAGTGTTGAGTAAAGCGAGCTTCAGATGCTTCATCCGAAGTTCCTTAATTCAAAACTTTGGCTAGTATCTTGGAAACAAAGCCGAGTTAGTTTTCAAGTGGTTTTCCACTTTAAAAATCAACTACCAAAGTTATTCAACTTACTTCAGCTCATCGGAGCCCATATATTCTTATGCTGTATGGAAACGGATCTCTGTACAGTATTATTCCATAGAGACTTCAGATAAAGCATCCGAAGCTTGCTTCACTCAACACTAATGGCAAGCTTCGGCCCACCGCCATTGCAGGATCCCCTTTCCTCTGTTAACTTCATGGATGCCAAGGATAGCTACTGACCGTGTCATCTAGGGAGTTAAATGGCCAGTATTGGTACCAGCACCAATCTCAGCCATTGCAGCAGAGTGTCAGCTGTATGTTACAGCTGACGCCAACTGCTAATTGAGGCGACTCTGTTTCTGAGCAGCTGCCATCACAACCACACGGCGGAAAGCCACACAGAAGGCAGCAGGGGGCATCTGGAGCACAACTGGTAGCACAGGACACATCAGGTGCACAGTAAGCATTGGAGGCACAAAGCCTGATTTCAGGTTCTGATCTCCACTCTGAACCGGCATTTTTACATTGCCTGCTCTCCAACTAATTAGTTTCTAGAGACTAACCAATCAAAGCGATCACTGTCAAGGGACCACTCTGATTGGTCCCTTGCTGGCTGCTCCCTGTCTCTGCTGTCAGTGAGAATGGAGACACGGGGCTGTGACACTTTATGATGTCGCAGCCACAGTTAATAGTTTGGACATATAGTGGCTATAAGTTTGGTTGCAGCAAGTTATGTGCAATCTGAACGTAACACTACATCCATGTGAAGCAAGAGTTTAAAAACAATTCTACAAAAAAGTACGTATATGAAAATGGGTTTTCTAAATTAGTTGTCTGAGATAATAAATAATCTTGAAAAAGCCCTAAAATGGCTTAATGTAAAAATAATACCTACCCTTTTCTCAAGTGCTGTCCTCTGTGGCATTGGCCCTGTTCTCCTGAAGATTCTGCCTGCATACAGCACGTGACTGATGCACCCAGTCACTGTTCTCAATTGTCTAACATGCAAGTGTATGGAACATTACTGCCGCAGCTAATTACTGTCCACAGCAGTAGACCACTGAGGAGCGACTGGCTGCAGGGATCACATACTGTATACCGGTACGTCACCGCTTCTGTTGTAAACAACGAAATTGTGAGAAGATAGCAATAGAGACATGATTAGTATAACATGTTCTTTTACATAGAAACATAGACGATTGACGACAGAAAAAGACCACCTGGTCCATCTAGTCTGCCCTTTTATTATCCTTTTATTGTTATCTTAGGATAGATACATGCTGCTAGAAGTTTGTTCCAAGCTTCTACTACTCTTTCAGTGAAATAATATTTTCTAATGTTGTTCTTGATTTTTCCCCCAACTAACCTCAGAACCCCCTTTTAGGTTAACCTCTTCCCGCAAAAAAATTGTTTGGACCAGATGCCGAAACCACATTTTTCCAATTTTTGCCATTGCATAAGAACATTGTGAGTGCTGCAATTTCATACTACCAAGTCTTTGCTGGCACCATTTTAAATTGAGTGTGGCACTCCATTCTCAAAATCCATTTTTCCAATTTGACTTGTCACTTTATGTGGCAAAAAGTTTGGAACACTTTTACGCACTTATTCAAGAGATTTTGATTATGTTTTTTCGTGACACATCACTCTTCATGTTAGTGGTAAAATTGGGGTGTTATGTTATATCTTTATTTAGAACAAAAATCCAAAATCTACAGAAAAATAGCAATTTTCTAAATTTGAACTTCTCTGCTTTTATGACAGATACCAATACCTCACACAATAGTTATCAATTAACATTAACATTTATATCTAATTTCTGTTGCTACCATTTCACAAATATAATGTTATCTTTTTAGGATGTTAGAAAACGTAGAATTTTAGAAGCAATTTTATAAATTTTTAATACAATTTTCAAAACCAAGACAAATCAAGAATTCAGTTATGAAGTCCTTTGTGGGGCTTACATACTGGAAACCACTTATAAATTACTACATTTTATAAACCCTCAATTTATTCTAAACTGATTTTTGAAACTTTGTTAACCCTTCAGGTGTCCCACAGGAATAAAGGCAAAATTGAGGTGAAATTAAAAAAATTTAATTTGTGCATATTTATTACCCTGATTCATGAGTTTACAGAAACAACCTATGTGTGGCTGTAAACCTTTTTATAGGCTCATAGCTGGGCTCAGAAGGGAAAAACTGCAATATTATTAGAGGGCAGATTTTGCTGGAATGGATTTTGGGTGCCATGTTACATTTGAGGAGACCCTGAGGTACTATTAGAAACGGTTGTGTGAATGTAGCCTTACACTGACTTTTAGCCTGATCAAACTATGACTCTCAAAGGGCCTGGCAGGCTTTGTTACATGGTAGGCCTGGAGGTCTTTGTAAGACCTTCATCTGCCATGGCAAACTTTGGAATGCTACTAACACAGCAAGGTGGCCCAATGGGAGAGAAAGGGAGCTCTCTCTTTGTTAACTGCTTACATGCAGTGGTTGCTAATGACACCGGCATGTGAGGCGTTAGACAGCCAAGATCTGTCCCAGCACCTTTGCAGCAGAGTGTCAGCTGACACCCGCTGCTGATGGTGGCACCTGAGCTACCACCATCACTATTCTATAATGTCCAAGGGGAGGTGGCCTGGTACTCCAAGAGGGCAGCAGGGGGCACAAAGGGGGCAAAAGGAGACATAGATGGGCCCATGCTTACAGGCTCTAACCTTCACTGACAGGAACTGTGAAGATCAGGTTGCCTGTCTGGGTTGTCCAGAGCCAAGGAACAGTGATGAAAAAAGATCCTCGGAATATCCGAATGTGGGATTACCTCTTTGCCCAGACTCTGCATGGTGGGAGGAAGGACGATGAGGGTGAGGATTTTGTTGCCCAGACTCTTGGCTACTGAGACTGGAGTTTGTGGAAGAGAAGGTGGTGCTTAACCAACTGGAAGCCTTATCAGCTTAAATCTAATCGACTTCCTTCTCGCACTGGTGCGGCGACAAGAGTTGTGTCTTGCGCCGCCCTGCAAACTGTGACATAAAGCTAGGATTTTTGGATGACTTTGTTTCTTGGGCTCTGCCAGCAGGCACAGTTTCACCACGCCCAGAGCCATGGCCTCTGCGTTCAACATCAGCAGCATACCCACTTCCCCGTCCCTTTCTGCTCGCCTTGCGCATATTATGTAGTATATATGCAACTTTGTCACAAGTACAGTAGTGCAGATTTTTATTAAAGGGGTATTCCCATCTCACAAATGTAGTTTATATAGTTAGATATAGCCATACCAATAATATTACTATAGAATGCATATATATAAAATGTACCATTGAGAAGATTTACCTATTTGTATATCCATTGTCCCACACACATCAGTCAGACCGTTGCCCCTGTGGCCATGTAGTAGTGGTGGCCGGCTTGCTCTTGTTCAAACCCGCTCTGAGGTAACTGCTGTATTGTGAACGCACATTGCATGAGCATGCAGACACACATCTTCGGGTACTTTCACAACTGCGTTTTGGACGCTACCAGTCCAAAACGCAATGGTCAGGATCCTTCCAAAATGCAGACTTTATAAACAGATCCTGCTCCATAGAGAT